>JANHFK010003951.1:17710-28608 GCA_036250565.1 Sibynophis collaris | reverse complement strand
TAGCTACTCATAATATAGGCAGCAAAGGTCACAGACATTATTGCATTCTAGAAACAATGAAATGCACTTACACCATACAACACATCCTTACAATTAGAGGAAATATTTTCAATTGGGCTTCTTGAACACAAGAGATTTTCATGGCATTTTGCTAGCCTTCTTGCTTTAGTACCACAAAAACCCTTTCTTATTCAATAACTGCAAGGAAAGATCAGAATTTTAAAAAAATGTGTATACACATGTATTTATATTATCCTGCTGGATAGGTTATTTATTCATACTTTTATATAAAAATCTCAAATGCATTTTCCCCTAAGTTATTTAAGAGCCAATCAATACTCAATAGAGCTGACAGTGCAAATAAACTACTTTTAAAAATAAAATGGACATAACTGGTAATTAGGGCATCTGGCTAGAAAGTGGGAGATCATGCCTGCCTCTGAGTGACCTTGGTCAGTCACTTTCTCTCAAGGGAAACCACTTCTGAAAAAATCTTGTCAAGAAAAATGCAGAGACTTGTCTTGAGAATTGGCCTTGACTGAAGAGAAGGAAAAACAAATACATTGGACCCAACTGAAGAGAAGGGAAAAATACATTGCATTCAAACACTGTTTTCAGAAGGCCAGGATTATATAGAGAACTGAAGCTCTTGCATTATAATTAACAAAATCCTTGATCAACTGCATGCTTGAATGTCCATATTTTGACATAGCTAATAAGCAATCGAGGGAGAAGGATAGAGAGAGGGGGGGAGGGAGTGTCAAGGGTGTCAAACTCGATTTCAATCAGGGTTGTGTTTGACCTCAGGGGCGCTGGGGTGGGCGTGACCAGGGTGGACATGGCCACCTCAACGTCACTCGTGTAGAGAGCACCTGTAATGGCCAAGTGCTAAGGCAGAACTTCCTTCAAACCATCCCTCACTCTCATTATAATCTCCTTCCTTCCTTCTTTTTCCTTCCCTCTTTATTCTTTCTTCTTCCTTCCCCTCTTTCCTTACTTTTCCTTTCTTGCTCTCTTCCCATTTTCCCTTCTTTTTCTTTCCTCTTTCCCTATCTCCTTTCTTGCCCCTTCTTGCATACTCAAGTGCAAAAGGGGAAACATTTCTCTTTTGTTTTGTTTGTTTGGCTAGCCCTCTGCCAGCAAAAACAGAGCCTGGGAACGGCATGTGCGGCCCTTCCAAGCTCCGTTTTCACTGGCAGTGGCACCGCGGGCCGGGTCTTTCCAGGGTGGCCCTGTGAGCCAGATCTAAGCACCCTGTGGGCCAGATTCGGCCCGCGGGCCTTGAGTTTGACACCCCTGTCCTATGTGAATGTGCTTGTGAGAAGTCAGGGCACTGGACTGCTTGTAAGTTTTATCACGACGGGCACAGGAGAATAAGCATTCACCACAGGTGCATCTGTTTTATGGTCACAAAGGCTGCAAAATTTCCATTCCCACCCTACTCCAGAGGAAGGACCCGGTAAAATCTCCATTCCCTCCCCACTCCAGGGGAAAGTTACTGCAAAATCCCCATTTCCTCCCGATCAGCTGGGACTTGGGAGGCAGAGAATTGATGGGGGTGGGGCCAGTCAAGAGGTGGTATTTACCGGTTCTCCGAATGACTCAAAATTTCCACTATCGGTTCTCCAAAACTGATCAGACCCTGCTGAATACCACCCCTGAAGCATAGTAAATTCAATTAACATCTAGTGCAAACCATAGAATGTGTATCAGAGAGATGTAAACAAGACTGAATTGCACTTGTTATGGCAAAATAGCTTTGATAAATGTAACTTTATACTCTAGAGTAGTATAGAGTTGAATGTCACTCTAATTTTTCTCAGCCCAGTATAGAAATTATGTCCTTTGGTAAGTGAATTTATGAGGATTAAATTTACTATATATTTACTTTTATTTTAGATATGGTGCTTTTGGAAAACAGCTTGGGTATTTTCTTTTACTGAAGTTGCTATAATTAAAGCCACAAAAGATACGATGGAAGAAGTTCCAATTATTGCATTTTCAGTTGTTGCTTTTAATCCTTAAAAACAACCGCAGGAAAAACCCAACTTTGCTGGAGGCTGTAGCAGTAGGAAAAAGTTAACAGCTTTTCTCTCTTATGCTTTTCTAAAGTTATTTACTTGGAATCTGGAGGGAGGGCATATAAATGCTAACCCAATTTAGGGGTCTTCAGAGGCTCTTTTTAAGCTTTGAAAGCTCTGGCAAGGGGAGAAATTATCAACCAATAATTTATAGTCATGATATCTGAAATGGATTTCAGATTTTGAATCAAGACAGAAACAAACAGAATAGCAGCCATTTTCAGAGAAGAATAAATATTTGATAATCTGATAATTATCACACATGTGTCAGTCTGGTAAATTGTAAGGAAAACGGCTGTAATATATTACTAATAGATAAGAAATATTTCATGTTTGTTTTAATGTTTTTAATTATTTACCCTAAGTGGCAATGTTAGGTCCCTTAGACTTGGTTCACAACTGAAGTGGCCTGTAAGCCGGAGTAACTAAATCAAGACATCATTTTAAATAATGAGAACTAATTGGATTGAAGAGGCATTTACTACTGTAAACAGCAGTTTTCTCCTCTCAAGACGAGCAAGGCTGACAAACTCAGGAAATAATCATTTAGTTTTCTAGAAAGATCTTTGCTGCTGGTAAGCTAATGGAACAGACTCTTGAAAGCCTTTGGAACTATTTCCCCATGATACCTAGCATTAAGGCAGAGTTACTCCCATTCTTTTTTCAGGTTTCCTCCCTTCTCTGAAGCAAGGAATCTCTTCTGTAATAGGTCACTTCCTTCCTGTTGTTGACTGTAACAGTGCTGATTGATTGACTTGATCCCACATTTATTATTTTTACAAGCAAGCTAAGGCTGCCAACATATCCAATACATCACCCTGCTCCTATTTTCCTCACTACAATAATCCTGTGAGGTGGCACGCGGCCCTCCCGAGCTCCGTTTTACCCGGCAGAGGCACCCCGGGCTGCCACAGGCGCCCCCGACATGAATGATACCGAGCAGGCCACGCCCCCTATGGCCACACCCATCCCGGCCTCCCGAGGTCAAACACAACCCTGATGCGGCCCTGAATGAAATCGAGTTTGACACCCCGATTTAAATAATCAGAGAAAGAGAGCTAAATAGTGTGGAACCTTATTCCATGTGGACTCCAAAGCCCAGTGTTCGTACGCCACTCCTGTCCATGGCTTCAGGAAACATTCTCCTGAAGTGTATGGTTCCTTTTGCCTCAGCATATTTAAACTGGCTACTCCACCCTCCATTCCCCACTGATTTTCGTTGAGTAAAGGAGCCACCTAAATGATTTTTTTGTGTCTTAGCAATGAGAAATGCCAGTCTGGTTGAACAACCGTTGACAGATGAAGCCTTCCTATGCTTTGTTCTTTTTCCAATAATGGTACTGAGATGATGGCTTTGTGGAAGATGTGGCTGCTTTCAGGATGGCACTTTGCCTTGCACAACCCTAAAAACATAACTCTACAGGAGAGAACATGATGCACATGGCTACAGCTTAGTTAACAGACCAAACAAATAATTTAAGGAAAGCAGAAAAAGACATTATGTCTAGGTTTCTTCATGGAAGATTTCTAATCCTTGTACTTTCTTTCCTTCTTAAGAGATGAATGTTAGGGTTAGGGTTAAACAGACTACCGGGCCCTTTTTAAAAAAAAAAGTTTTTTGCCTTTTCCCATTTTCTTCTTGCATCACTATACTTTTATTACACAGGTAGGAGCTTCTGCAGATAGGTTTTTCTAGGAAAAGCTAAATTGGAAACCGTATTTCCTATTCCAGAGCTGAAGAAGCTTCTTGGATGAGAAGCCAAAAGTCTTCCAATTGCCTCTTGAAAAAGAACCTTTGGGACAACCGTGAGCTGGATGACTGAGAATCTCCATAGACAATATTTCCTATAGGATTTCTCAGTACAAGCACAGAACCTGTTTTCAGGCCCAAGCCTCTCAAGATGACAATTAAAATGCACTGAAAGGGATTTCCTGAGATCAGAGGTGAGTTGCGTTAAGTGTAGGAAGCTTGTGTGTACTGCACTTAAAAATAATCCCCCTTGGATATTTTGTAATCAGACGGGAGAACTTTCTCCCCTTCAATAAATGAATACTAGAGTCCTAACAAATCTAACCAAAGATTCTGTGTACATTATAGTAGTAAAATTTTATTTATGAAAGCTAAATGACTTTTAAGTTTCATTATTATTGCACCCTGTATTAGAGATACAGATGTAAACTGTAACATGTTCTTATCAACTGGAAAACAAGCCAATTGAGTTTATGTATGATACACACATATATTTGCTATTATTTGGGCTGAGAAAACATCCTAAATTATCCCAAATTTACGTAATTCTACATAATCAAGTAAGTCTTCCCCATGACAAATATCTTTTAAAGAGGAGACTTTTAAAAGCGGTTTCTTATATGCCATCAGACTTTGCAACCGGGAAAAGTTTGCTGTTACTTTTCTAATTCCTGGCACTTTGAATGTCTTGTTGAATTTTGGCCATTAGGTTCAGCATTTTCATATCAAAAGAAGCACTTTTAGAAAACGTAAACCATGTATGTCAACAGCAGGATCAATAAGCCATTGCAATATTTCCTTTAAAATCTCTTTGAAAGAAACATTTTGTCGTCATTCTGAAAATATTTCTGTCCCCTTGAATCTCTTTCCGTGGTTTGACTTCAAAGTTCTTGGTTTATTGGCTCTGACTATCTATTTGAATTTACTGTCACAAGATATACAGAAAGCAGGTACCTTACTTCAAAGAACCGCAGTGGGCATGACTCACTGGGATTCCTTCTAAGATACTATGGACAAATTCCAAAAATCTGTATTCCAGGCTCTGTATATTAATTTATTATAGTCTTCTTCCAAGGACTTCTTGTTGAGGACATTAGGATGGTAATTGAGCTAGATATTATCTTGGCAACTCTATATTTCCTAAATCAGCATTTGCCAGGCTAACATATGCCAAGAGCAGGACAAGAAATTTAAAGAGAAAGTCGGCAGGCTTGCTTTATCCTTGCAAATTCCTGATCATTCCACTATTTCTCTTTCAGAAAAAATGGATACCTAGTTTTAGCCAGTGGCATAAGACAGAAAACACAGCAGTGCAGAAGTCACAGCACTGAACCATAAAATATCCCCTCCCACGCGCTGAGTTTCTCTGATGAGACTTTCCCTCTTGCCACATTAGTTCCACTGTGATGGAATTAATAAGCCAGTGAGTAGCCCAAGGACATGTGGCTTTTACACCTCAGCAGAGATTTGAACTCAAATCTTCCTGATTTACCATTCTCTAAACCAAATCATTCATGGGGAAAATCTATCTATGTGGTCGCTAAGAGCTGACAACAACTTGAAGGCAGATAATCCATCAAACCAAATCATTCTTCGAAAACCTAGAAACTGCACTACAGTTACTCTGCAAGGTAGCACTGGGATCTGTTGTTCTATGTTTGGAAAAAGTCTCAAGATTGCAGGTCTTGATCACTTTCATTACACATTTCCTCTAAACTTTTTTAAAAATCTTCATTCTGTTATGGGATACTCATGGGATACTCAAGTTTGCAGGACTTTCTAAATGATGAAGAACGAACATTTTCTAGCATTTTGGATGTGCCTAGCACAACCAACCTCCTGACTTAGTCATAAACAATGAGTAAAAAGAACCCCTTGCTGCTTATTTGAAATAATAATAGAGGGAAGCTTGAAACAGCTGATTGATAGAACCTACAGTATTATCAGCAATGTATAAGCCACACTATTATGCAGCATTCCAGATAGGGTATCTATAAACTACTTGCATTATATCCAGCACAATGAAGGCTCCCTGAAAGTCCTTCAAATTAGTAATTAGTTTCTTCTGTAATAATCAGACAGCAGCACCTGACATATGTCACCTAAAAAAAAGGAAAATCCTACAAATACTAATTTATGACACTGCACTATTGTACAACAGCCAGATCTCTCAAACCAAATTACACAGGAAGTGAGTGGTTAAAGAGAAAACATTCTAATGACAAAGAATCTTTTGTTTTTTAAAAATACATAGCTCCCCATCTAAACTATTTTCTACAGGTAATTGAATCATTTGTAAAATCTTACCTCCTTTATATACTGTAGTGTGTAAAAACTGAACCGTGAGTCACCTAATAAACCATAATATGCTATTCCATGTCTTATAAACATAACTGGTCATATAAAAAAGTCATTTTAAAATGAGACCACTTTACAGCACCTGCAGTGGAACAGAGCATAAATAAAAGACTAACAATTTCCTTGCCATAAACCAGACAAATGACACAGTTTTAAATTTCCAGTGTCCTACTTCCTGTGCATACATTATTTCCCACCTGATGCCCTACAGATGTGTTAGGACAAACTATTAAAATGTCTATGTAGCAAGCCATTTGTTGAATGAAAAAAAATTAAGGAATACTTCCAATGCATCTGCAGATCATCAGACTAGGAAGCATCTATCTAACCCAACCAAGAGAACTATAATTTTCCAAATTGAGAATTTGCATTTATGCTTAACATTACTTTTGCAATTTCTCCCCTATCACTGAAAAAAACTAAACAAATACATCCAAAAACATTTATATCAGAATTATATTCAAAATAAAACAAAGCATCCCACAAATTTGCTTTATGTTCTGATAAATATGGACAGTGCTAAATTAGAGCTTTTAGCAATCTACCCACTGTTGCAATTCATATTTTTTTTAACACTAAGCCTTTCTAAAGCTGATGAGTAGTGATTCAGATGAAAATTCCCAGAGTTTTCAATAAACACCATCATTGAGAATCTGGGAACTGCTGATACAACTCCTTTGGTGGATACCAGCTATGGGGTCTATGACTTCATATATGCTACATTAGCCTGAAGCCAAGTTAGAGCCTGAAGCTCTAATGTCTTTTATACAATCAACAAACATTCCAAAACCTATTAACTAATCATGCTTAAATCCCGCTCTTTTACAACAAGGAGATACATAGGACTGACTTTATTTTACCAGTAAATCCTCTGAAGTAGGTTAAGGCTTAGACTTATTGATTGGCATCATTCCCTATCTCATCAGTTAAAGTGTCCTCCTACAGTTGTCCCAGATTTTCAGACATCTAAGTCTAGGAAGCCTGCAAAGGCACATTTAAATTCAATCTGGGTATACAGGAGTGAGCATCCTAGGCTAATGTAGCAGATTTCAGAATAAAAATGATTGCTATGAACTGAGATCCAATTGCTTCATCATCTAAACAAGGCAGGTGTTAATAGGGAAAGAATTATATTATTGGTTATTCAATTCTTAAGGTATACAGTTTGGATCACATGATGTGCTGCTACTCTCTTTTGACCAGACTTTATTTTAGTTTTTTTTTTTTCCTGGAAGGTTTCCTCGTTTCTATAGATGCTCAGGTTACTCTGGATTATATTCTACAATTTGGAAATTAAAAAGTTGAAGGAGGGCAATTTTATAATTAGCAAAAATAATTAAAAATGATACAAGATTAGAAAGACACTCACACTCTATTAATTATGCAACAGTTTGATGGACTTTATATCATTAGACATCTTGAAGAGCTATGTAGAAAAATGTTTCTTAAAGTGATTTAAATAATAATTTAATTTTGTGTACTTGCACATATGCATGTATATCTAGCAAAATTAGTTTAGACTGGTATGAAGGAGAAATGTTTTTAATGAATGCTTATTCCTTCCTTTATTTTTCTCTTTGTATATAAAACAAAAAATAAACCTCACAGTTGAAAAAGAAATACAGTAGCATTGTCAATTTCCATTGCAGCTGGGTGTACTCATCTGATTAGTGCTTTCTGCATTCATGTTAAAATTATATTCAACTTTACAAATGAGTCTGATCTGTTTCTGAATTTTTTCTGTTATATACGGATAACATCGAAATGCTGCCTTCTACCTAGTATTTGGAATGCCAGATATTTTAGTGCCAAATTTATAAGAATTATTGTATATGAACGATGTGGAAGCAATAGTGTTCAAGAGTTACTTGCCAAGAATCCCCTTAAAGATGCTCTTTAAGGTAATTCATTGCTTTAAAACATGATGCCAACAAAACAAATAACTGCTTCTTCTCAGTAAGTAAATGCAATGGTTGGCATGAATGATGGATTCTAGGAATACTGGATGGACGTGAATGAGCAGCTTCAATAAAGATTATGAATAACACAATTAAAAGTTGTAATGTTTGCAGACACATCAGTGTAACAGACGTATTGAAGAAATACATTTTAAATATTTAATAGCACAGATTACATGGATAAACAATCCATGAATTACCTACATGCATTGAAACAATATATATTTAACAATTTAGGAATTTTGTTTTCTTCATTTTTCTCTTGAAGAATCTGGAGCAATGCATAAGGTACCTTTCCCACATTTACCTTGTGAATTTTCAAAAGTTGATTTGGTGGCGAGTTGGGGACTGCTCAAAATCACCCAATGAATGCTTTTGGGGGTTTAGTGCTTCCTGGTCAATGTATCACTCCACTATAGTGGATATATTAAAGCTTTGCATGCAAACAATAAACAAAGCAATAAGTACTCCAGCACAGTATTATCCATTGTAATGTTATACACACACAAGGGTCTCCAAAACTATATTACTGTATATTACTATATTACTAAGCTATAAGTTGTTTAACAATGGCTAACTAAATAAACTACAATTGGCTGAGTACATAAATGCATTTAATTGAACCAAACATACTTTACAAACTATACCAAGAGGCCTCCTAAATGATTTAGTCAACTTTTTAATTATGCTTTTAAGCTATCTCTACACACAATTAAAACAAATAAAAAGCAGGTTCAAAACAGGTATTTCTCCCACATCTACTCTGAGCGTTGATAACATTAAGAAAATTATTAACCTTTAATAACTATTACTCAGAGATTGCAAGCACAATTCTCCACATAACCACACATTGATGAAATCCAAAAGAGAAACAATTGAAAATAGTGGGATAACAGGAGAAAAAGGGGATGAGAGAAAGGGGGAGGGTAGAATAAGCTAATACAAGTAATAAGTCCTCGACCTATCACCACAATGGGGGTCCAACATTTCTGTGGGTAAGCAAGACAGTCGTTAAGCGAATTTTGCAAAGTTGACGTGACCACTGTCTCGATTGCCAACAGAATTTTGTCTTGTAACTTTGCTCGCCACAGTCGTTAAGCGAATCCGTGCCGTTGATAAGTTAGTGAGATGGTTGTTAAGCGAATCTGGCTTCCCCCGTCGACTTTGCTCGTCAGAAGGTCACAAAAGAGGATCATGGGACCACGGGACACGGCAACCGTCATAAATAGGATCAGTGGCCAAGGGTCCAAACGTTGATCATGGGATCCTGGGGCCCTACGGTCATAAGTCACTTTTCTTAGATGGTCACCGAGCTGCTGTAAGTCAAAGACAACCTGTAACGTACAGCCTCGACGAACCTTCTAACTTTTAGACATGGATATATATATAGTAGCCATTTCTATAACAACAAACCAACCTCATCAGCAAAACCCAAAATCAAAGTTTCATTTTTTTCGCCCACCTCCAGCACAAAGTTCAAAAGCGGTTTCCAAGAAGAAACAAAATTAATTGCATTTTTCCCTTTGATCGAAGCCGTCAATTTAGCCAACTCTGCTAACTCCATTGACTTCTGCAGCCCTTCGCCCATTGTCAGGATCAAAGCCTCCTTCCCTTTTTGTGCATTTTTGAGTTATTCTTGCGGCTGCTGATATAACATCCAACTTCTTTGCCCATTAAGCCCAAGAGAAAAAAATGTCTCGGGTTTTAGGGAAAGATAAAATCTCTGCTGGGCTTCCTGAGACGGCCGGCTCTATTCTCTTCCGTTTTAATCCATGGGTTTAGCAACCAGGGCCATGAATCTGTTGTCCGTTGTCCAACGGAAGGATGGATGCATGGAAGAACTTCAGGAACATGGAAGGTAGGTCAGGAACAGAATCACCCAGACCAGGGGGAGGTCCAGCTGGATGACCTCAGGGATGCTCCCGGGCTGAATTAAAAGTAGGGTTTGGGGCTGAACCTTTCATTCTAACCTATCCGGAATGCAGCCATTCACTTCTGACACGTGTTTCCTGCGCGCACACACACACACACACACACACACACACACACACACACACACACACTTCCCCTCCCGTTCGCTTTTCACCAGAGCTGTGAAACTTTGCACAGCCTTCCAGAGACCCTCCCCCCACCTCGCCCAAACTCCCTCAGGTGACTAAACTTGGTATAATTTAATTTAAAAAGGATTAGATGTTAAGTAATTAAGCGCAGCTCCTGTGATCATTCCCATATGTTTCATAATTTGCCCCCTTCTGTTACTTAAGAATTACAATTCTGTGGCAACTTTAATGGCCTTTCGGAAGGCTTGCGGGAACCGGAGCTCATGTCAGTCACGGGCATCGACTTGCAATTCGGTCTTTTTGCAGGCTGTTCGGCTTTTGCGGGCCTGCCTTGAGTCACACTACGCGGCCCCCGGTGAGATCGAGCGCCCATATGGTACGGTCCTCCGGCAGAAGGAAGCTCTTCAGGTTTTGTTGTTATATTGGAGCAACGTCGACACACTCCGTCTCGCCCAAGAAAATGGAAAGAAAAGGAAACCGGCTTGTGAGAAGGATCTGGGAAGGCCAAGCTGGATCCCAGAACTGAAGGGAGCATCTCTTCCCTCCTTCTGGACAGATTGTGAGGATGTGGTCTCACACCATGGTTAATAGAATCATTTTAGAATAGAATAACGAGAGTTGGAAGGGACCTTGGAGGTCTTCTAGTCCAACCCCCTGCCTAGGCAGAAAACCCTACACCACTTCAGACAAA
>JANHFK010003950.1:24947-38292 GCA_036250565.1 Sibynophis collaris | reverse complement strand
CTGGGAGTTACTGTATTTGTCAGAGTATAAGATGCACCTTAGTTTTGGGGAAGGAAAATAGGGGGGGGGGAATCTGCCTACCGGGTATTCATTTGGATAGCATCCTTAGTCTGGTCAGCTTCAGCACATTAGTTTGCTGGGTTTGAGTACTTTTTATCGCCTGCTTGGGGATAAAAAATAGCTTCTAAAGCACAACTGGTCTTTGGATAGAGAAGCAATGAGAAAAGCAGGCAAAGCTGGGAGATCACGTCACTCGCTAGTGGCTTATTAGGGCTGAAAAAAAGCTTCTAGTGTTTTAGCTGAGAGTCGGAGGGAGCAGGCAAAGCATGGAAGATCACTAGCACCTTGGTAGGGCTGGAAAAAAAGCTTCTACATCTGAGAGTCAGAGGAAGAGGGAGCAGGCAAAACACAATTGCTTCATGCCTCATTAGGGCTGAAAAAAAGCTTTGAAAAAGCTACATTCGGAGTATAAGACACACTCAAATTTTCAGCCTCTTTTAGGGGGTAAAAAAGTGTGTCTATACTCTGAAAAATAAGGCAATGTCCACATATCTTCAAGCTGTCAGGGTCGAGAAACAGTGGCTTAGACACCGGAACAGCTTTACTGTTGTCCTTTCCTGGTGTGTAAGGATTATTACCCATCTTCTCTTTCTAACACCTTCTTGATCTGCCAATATTAGCAGCTAATAATGCCAATCTCCGTGTTGTGAAAAACTAACCTGCTGATTTCAGTGAATAATACCGGTGGAGCAGAATAGAAAACACAGGAACAAAACAAGATCGGATTCCTTTTTCATTGCAACAATAACAATGCACTGTGTTTTCCCCAAAGAATGTGAAGGGCCATCCTTGGATCCAACACATAATCAAAACTACGTTTTAAGAATTTATTTGATACTATCCAAGGTAAATTAAAATGTCACCCTTTAGAGAGCAAAGAAAGTCTCTTGTTTAGCACAAAGATATCCTTAAGCTCCTGAACAGTTAAAAAGCAATTGAAAGATCATATCCTTTTTATTCCTTTTGCTCAGAAAACAATTGTATTTTTCTGTCCTCCTGTATACTCCTGTATACAGTATCAAGATGTGCAAAGCAAACTGATTACTGAGTTTTCCCTCGTTGCCTATATATTAGCTGCATCCAAATGTATTGGGGCTGTAAACTTTCTGTAGAGGCAATTTTGCAGTGGAAAGAAACAAAAAAACAAGACTCTGGCCATTACATAAATTTTTAAAACTGAGTCAAGCATTTTGGTGTTTGTGTGTGTATGTGTGTAGAGGTGTTAGGAATATAAAATGGACTGAATTCCCGCTTACATTTGTCTTACGATAGATTTGCTGGAAGCAAAACATCTAAAACCACTCCTGACAAGATCTGTAGTGCTATTCTTTGACATCTATACTATCAATGAGTGTGTGGTTACTTCATCCAATGCATTATTTACTCTTAGACAATGTTGAAATGTAACATTAACATTGAGCAAATAAGTCACAGTGGAGAGTCAACATGACATATTGGTGAAAATATTGATTTAAGACTATTAGCAATTCATCTTCACTCTTGATGAATTTGGGCTACTTCTTCTCTTTTAGGCCAATCAGCCTCACAGATTTACAGATACAGATTAACAGAGTTGGAAGGGATCTTGTAGGTCATCTAGTCTAATTCTCTGCCCAAGCAGACCATGTTGTGGTAGAGTGAAAAGTATAGGGAAATCCCCACTAAGCCACCTTAATCTCTGGAGGAAAAGTGGGATAGTGAAATAAAAAGATTTAGTAAGCATTAATAATGACTAGAACTAAGGAGAAATTGCCTTACAGTTAAAACAATTAATCAGTGGAACAACTTGTCTCCAGAAGTTGTGGGTGCTACATCACTAGAGGTTTTTAAGAAGTGATTGGACTACTGTCTGTCTGAAATTTATTTATTTTATTTATTTATTTATTATACTTGTATACTGCCCTTCTCCTTCGCAGGACTCAGGGCGGTTTACAGTCAGTTAAAAACATAATGCTATGGGGTTTCCTATCTGAGCAGAAAATTGGACTGGGAGATCTCCAAGATCCCTTCCAATTCTGTTATTCAGTTATTGGCCAGATTTAAGGCATTTTTAGGTTGGTCTTTCCTGTGGAATTCCCTTTTCAGAGTTACAGGTAAAATGAAATAAATGCAAGTTGTATGTAAAAGAAAGAGGAAATCCACTTTACAAAGTTGTAGTATGTTAATAACTGTGAACTATTTTAATATACTATGGTTAAGAGTTCTTTGCTTTCCTCTCACCTATTGGGCCAGTGGTGGCTATTATTGGTGCCTGGGGTACTAGAACATTCATGCAGTGAAACCACGTGACATGATAATGTGGCAATTTTACATGTCACAGTGTGTGAACTCATTATAAGGATAGGAAACATAATGTAAACATAATGTGTAGCTCCTAGACTTGAATGAATTGCTGTGAAGACAACATAATTGTATCAGGCCACATTTCATTACTACATTTTCTGCATCTAAGTGATTGCAACTAATTAGCTCTTCCAAGCATCTCATAAGGAGGCAGAATTCTGTATTAAATTATAGAGAAAAGTATGGTTCCTAAGTCATGTTGGTTTCTTTATAGTGTAAACTCATTAATATTAAACTTCCAATGTTCCCACAATTTTGGAGAGAATAATCACTGTTTTAATGATGCTTTTGCTTGTTTCCTGGTAGCATATCCCCCTGCCACGAACTGCTGTTAAAGTGAAGTCTTTGCTATGATCAAAAGAAGGATTTAGTGCAAACTATATAATGATGGAGCCTTATGGCACTGGAAGACCCTCGCATACATTTTAGTGGTAGACGTCATCCATCAAGTAGAATGAAGTCTTCCCAAATGTGGACAAAATGTAGATGTGTGTATTTCAACTCCTAAAATTATGTAGCTCTCATGACTATGATTGAGAATTCTTGGACGTAATGTTCACATAAATCTGGAGAGTAGGGAAACCAGGAGAAAGGGGATTAAAGGACTTTTATGAGCCACGGTGGCACAGTGGTTAAAGTGCAGTACTGCAGGCTACTTCTCCTGACTGCTGTCTGCCTGCAATTTGGCAGTTCAAATCTCACCAGGCTCAAGATTGACTCAGCCTTTCGTCCTTCCGAGGTCAGTAAAATGAGGACCCAGATTGTTGGTGTCAAAAGGCTGACTCTATAAACTGCTTAGAGAGGGCTGTAAAGCACTGTGAAGTGGTATGTAACTCTAAGTGCTATTGCTATTGCTATTTTTTCAACTGTATGACACTATTTTTTCCCCACATAAATGCACAGCAGCAAAATGACTAACCCAGACTTTTGGAATAAATCACAAAACCGAGAGAAAGATGGGAAGAAAGACTGGGATTTTTGAAATGAAAAAAAAAACCAGGCTTTAAAAAAAACCAAATGTGATTTCTAGTCAGCTGTTATGACTTTCAAAAGGGGGAGAGAATAGATAGCAGTGCAAGATAATCATGATCCTCTTCAATTTGTATTAGACTGAGGCATCTGTTTCAGTAATATCACTTATGGGATGGGGGGAAGAGTTGCTTTTGAGTCCTGTAAATGAAATGGGGATGTTTATTATATAGCAACACTCATTCTGACATAGAATAAACGTTTTCTAAATCAGAAGGTGGAATATCCACTCACGTGTAAGCCTAGGAGCTGGTATTGGGTTTCAATTTAGTTTGCTACCGGTTCGCTTGTGCATGGAGCTTCCTGCCACCGCCCCTACAGGTTCGCCCAATGTGGGGCAAACCAGTAGCAACCCACCACTGCTGGGAGCTACCCTTTCCTTTCTGGTCATTTCAATTTTGGTCCTCCTTGAAACCCAAAGTCAGTAGTAGATTCGGTGCATTCCCATTGATCAGCTGGTTGTAAAGATCTCTCATCGACGCTGAGTGCGTAATATTTATAAATGTGATGGAGTTTAGAATGCAACTCATATCGCTTGGTGACCCTAGAGAATTACAGTTCGAATAGCAATTCTCTCATTGTCTCTGTTTCTATAGAAGCAGTGCTTTATTTTGTTTTTCCTTCCCCCAGTGTAGCACAGAAATCTAGGGGAAAGAAGAGATGAATTTTACATTTTTAGGACAGCCTCCTGCAATATTAACTCATAGATTACAATGCACAACGTTTGGTATTGCGCTATATTCCTGCCATCTGTATGAACGGCTCAGAACAAAATTAGAACAATTTAAATTGTTTATTAATAAAAAGCACCCCACTGACCTTATTAATCGGAAACAATCAGTTTACAAGAACAGAAGTCAGTAAATAGATTGATTATGTCTGCATTTTTTCCATAAGCTTTTTAGAAACACAGTTCTAAACACCAGGCCACAAAGATTCCAAATCCAATAGCTTCTCTTGCTTGTCTTTTCAAGATGTGTAATTCTGAGATGGTTTGGTTTCAACCAGGCAAGACATTAGAATTCAGTTCTCCTCCTTGAAGTAAGGAGGTGATACATTCTCTCTTATGAACTTTTGTTTCCTTGAGGCATCTTCTGGCATTTTCAATAGCTTTTTTTTTTTGCATGTGCAGCATTTTTTAATCACATGTAATGCTATCTTTCGGTCAGGTTCAGAAGAATCTTTCTAAGTTTTAATGTCCTATGTTTTTATTTTTATTGAACCTTATTAATCCTCACAGGGCTTGTGAAGGTATTAACATGATTCACTTTCCAATAAGCATCTATAGATCTTATCTATATATACTTTTGAGAGAATATCTGGTATTATATTGGGTTCCTTGGCTTCTACTTTATTCTGTCTACTTTTATCATACACGTTTCAGATGATGATTTCAGGAAATGTTGGATGCAAGGATGACACATTCACCTTAGCCAGACAAGCTGGAAAAGGCTGATCTATAAAAAGTTAATGTTAAGTCCTTAAATTTACGCATCCTTATGTTCTAGATGAGGTTAGTAATGATCTTCCAGGTATAAATTAGTTTACTTGGCTTTTGTAGGGTTTAGGGATTTGACACATGTATTTTGTGAATATAGGAATGATCTTATGTTGGGATTATACCAGATTGTTGCCAATACAGGTAGTCCTCGACTTCAAATAGTTCATTTAGCGACCGTTCAAAGTTACAACGGCACTGAAAAAAGTGACATGTGTTCTGACCAAGGCTTCCTGCTTACAGTAAAAAGCACACAATTAGTCCCAAAAACCCTCTTTTTATTTTAACGGCTGTGAATTCCTTACATTCACAGCACGTGCTGAATCACCAAGAGTTTGTACAGTATATAGTCCAAGAGAAGTCTGCCACAGTCCTTCAGGATAAGGCTGGTAAGCATCCACCTTTATCTGCCTTGACACGCTGCCAAAGACCTAATTGGCAATTATCTTTGCAAGGTCACACGGAAACACAGAGTCAAAAACGGAGCTTCAAAGTACCAACCGACCACCATCCACTAGGTTGCTTCCTGCAAAGGCCCATGTGCCTTTGCTCCTCCTTTATGTCTTATGGGAGGGGCTAATCATCTCCAAGCCTTACTCCCGAGTTGTCCCTTTTGTTTTAACTATTCTTGCCTCCTGGCAGCTCTGTGCATGTGTGCACTGGGAATAGACTCCTCCTGTTCCTCTGATGTCCAACTCTGGAGGCTCTGGAGTCCGCACATAACTCCCAGATGGCCCTGGCCCCATCTCTGCCTCTGGTGCAGAGCCCTCGTCTGAGCTTTCCCCAGACTCCAGGACTGGCCCATGTTCCTCCCCAGGCTCCTCACTGTCCAACTCTGCTGCCAGCTCCGCAAGCTGCCGGCGGACCACAACACTATGATTGTTTTTCATGCTTATGACCTTTGTAACAGTTCTATGATCATGTGATCAAAATTCAGATGTTTAGTCACTAGTTCATACTTCTGACCGTTGCAGTGTCCCGGGGTCATATGAATCCCTTTTGTGACCTTCTGACAAGCAATGTCAATGGGGAAGTCAGATTCACTTAACAACTATATTACTAACTTATCTACTGCAGTGATTCACTTAACAACTGTGGCAAGAAAGGTCATAAAATGGGGCAAAACTCACTTAACAAAAGTTTCATTTACGAACAAAAATGTTGGGCTCAATTGAGGATTACCTGTAATGGATGTAGTCCTTGTTCAGCATTTAGAGAGAGAGAGAGAGATGGAAATTTCAGTCTTAGCTTCTGCTGTACTCTGGGCAATTAGCAGGCTACAAGAAGGCTTTCCTCTTTTAACCGTAGAATCTTTCTTAAATCCTGTTAACTTAAAATTGTCAAATAAAGAGGGTTCAGGCTCTTCAGCTGCCAAACACAAAAAGCACATAATAGAACTTAATCAGATGCATTCAGTATTCACAAGAATGATACATTGCTATTACCATCTTGTACCTTCTCTTTGACTTTATCTGTACTAGTTGTGTAATTTGCACACCACAATGATTCTTTTCAGATGTTCATAAACCAATGTGTAAATCAAGGTGGAAATGCATTGCTGTATTAAGAAGAAAAGCTTGTAGTGAAAGGGTAATCATAGTTTGCTGATTATAGTTTTATCTCTCTACAGAATCCAGAACCAAAGGTTCCCAATCCTGTAGGAGATTATAAAATGGACAACCAAATTCAAACACATCTCCAACCTTGCCCACAAGCAAATGGAACACAGAAATGGAGAACTGGGTAGCAGAGAACATGTTCCCTTACTTTCTTTATATCAATGGCTCAAGAAGTCAAAAAGCAACTGTATAATTGGATTCACACTTCCTTTAACTTCAGCTTAAAGAAAGATAAATAGCAGGTGAGGAGAGTGATGGATCAGGGGTGAAATGTACTTGCCTTTCCTACGGTTCTCTAATGTGTATGTGCTTTGCGCACGCTTGCTTCACTCGCACATGTGTTGTCATCTGCGCATACGCAGATGGTCAAAACAGGACGTGATGATGTCCTGGTTTGTGGGGTGGAGCTTCCCACCGCCAGCATTACCGGTTCTCTGAACCACCAGCTACCACCGCTATCAGCTCCCACGAGCTAGATAGAGCCAGCAGCATTTCAGCCCTGTGATGGATGTAGGAATCATGTAGGGCTCCACATCCAAAACCATAGCCAGGGAGAGTCTTGTCTCTAAAGTAAGTAGCAAGGAAGACATGCATTTCTCCTGAAAAATGAAGCTAACAATTAGAGCTCAAATGTGAGATTTGGATTGCTTATTAAAGTAAAAATGTCTGCCTACCACCAAAGTTCACAGACATTCCTCTAAAAGTTGAGTAAGAAGCACCAATGCCATCTGTGACCTTCTGTAATTATAATATGAAGATGAGGTCTCAAAAGACATGGTTGTTTTCTTCTCCTAATCTTCTTTGGAATGACTCTTATGGGAAGTTATCTGAGATAAAGTACTTCAAGTAATGAATCACCCTTTTTCTTCCAGACTGCAAACATCCTTCTAACACTTATTTGTCACTTATCTTCCTAGAGAGAAGCAGTGTCACTTTTATTGCTAATAAACTGATTTTGCACAGCAAATATTGTTCATGACATACCAGAAGAATACTTTCATTCAGGAAAATTCCCTTCTGTTTTAAGTAAAAATCAAAAAATAATAATACTTGAAATAAGCCAATGTATTCTTTTAACACACACCAGCCAGAAATAAGTGATACTTCATTTTTGTACATTCTGACTTTTTTATTGTAGTGGTTTGGTAGTTCATGATAAACTTGTTTTTTTCTTGGAGCATCTGAAGAAGTACACATCTATAATTTGAATAAATTCTGGTCAGATCCATAATGTAGTTTTCCTATTTTCATTCTGGGTTTGTTTCATTGTTAAATATTAATAATTTAGAACTCAGGTATCTTTTGTTCCCCGTTAGCATGATGTCAATGTACAAATTCTTATCACTTGAACTCCTAATGCTGAACCAACTGTGACAGAAAAATGGCATTTGTAACAAAATGTTACAGTATGTTCTCTTTCTAATAGGTATGCTGCTATTAGATTCCTGGCAGCCTCATTCAACATATGGGTGTCTGCAGGAGAGATCAGTAAATGCTCAGAAGATGCAGGTTTCTATTGCAACACCACACCTACCACATTATAGATTCTGATTCTCTTGACTGAAAGTTGCATTTCTAACTGATACTTAACTTTTTGTAACTAAATGATTGTAGGAGAATTGCAGGCAGAGTTGTAGGGGTGAGGTCAAGCATGTAATAATCCTAGAGTCATTACATTCCCTAGAGCAGTCAAAGTCCAATCCCTTCTGAATTCCATTGACCCTTATCTGCACCAATTCAGTGTTGAACTATAGTTGACTAGATTCTTGTCAATAGACTTGAATAAATCTTCTATGCTGCTACCTAAGGGATGATCCTTCACGCTTGACAGTGATCCGTTTTTTTTAATTTCCCCAAACCACGAGATTCTCCCAACATACTTTCCTCTTTTCTCTCCATGATTCCATCAGAATTCCATTCTCTCAGTACTCCCCATCCGAATTCATCATTATGAGAACTGATAGAACTTACTGCCTGAATTAACTGGCAGAAAGAGTGATAATTACTGTCTTTGAGGAGTAGTGCCTATTTTAAAACTTGTTTTCCTTCTGCTTTCTTCTCCATACATCATTCATCCCGTGTCCCTAGGGAACCTTTGCCCTGCCTACTCATCTTAAACTAGCCTTGGAAAAGAAAGCAATGTTTTATATGGCCTTTTATTTTCCAGTGACCTTTAAGGATTGACTATCCTTTAATCTTATGAAAGTGTGAGGGTATTAGGCCCTTGAAATATTTGTGCTACTAATACTCATTCAAGGCTTATGTCTCTCTTTTTCCACCAGCTACCCAGCACTTGAGAAACAACAAAGGGTCTAGACCAGTGTTTTTCAAATTTGGCAATTTCCCTGCATGCCAGCTAGGAAATTGTGGGCGTTGAAGTCCACACCTCTTAACGTTGCCAAGTTTGAAAAACACTGGTTTAAGTGTTTCGGGCATTTGATTTGAACAAAGATGGCCCTCCAGGATTCAAGAAGTGTAAAAGCAAGACACAACAAAAACGAGTAACAAAAGGCATGAGTGGAGATGAAGCTAAGATTGCATATCATTTGATCATATCCCAACAAGGAACCAAAGAAGGAGAGATGTGAGAACTCCACATTCATAAAATTAGTCATTCCTTATAAAGCTCTGCATGGCATGGGTCCAGATTATTTGAGGATGAGACTCTGATGGGACTGGCCCAGCGGTGGGTTTCACATTATTTTTTTACTGGTTCACCACATGCATGCATGCTCATTTCACCGGCTTTCCACACATGCGCCCAGCCTTCCACGTATGCACTTTGCTTGTGCACGCACCTTTTGCACATATGCCTGGCCTCAATAAGATGACATAGAGCCAGGGCAAGGTGGACAGGCTCACCCGCAATTTCTGCTACCGGTTCAGGTGAACCGGTCTGAACCAGATGAATACCACCTCTGACTGGCCCACCCCACTCACACCGGCAGAGGTGGAATACTGTTGATCCCATCAGTCAAGGAATTGTAATTGGCGGGGTCCTGGAAAAGACCTTTCTTTGTCATGGCTCCTGCCCTTCGGAATATCTTACTCTGTGAGGTGAGATTGGTTTACCCACTTCTGAACTTCTGCAAGACCTGACTCTGCCAGAGAGCTTAGGGCCCCAATAGAGGAGCATAATGCTGGAAGTGTTTGATTAATTAAGAGCCAATCTCACCCTCCACAATCCATCTCTCCCATTCCCTATGATTTTACTTTGATTTACTTTCATTTTATCTCTGATGGTTTTAATGTTTTTTTAATGCTGTAAGCCACCCTGAGTTGCTTTGAAACAAAATGAGTGACAAATAGAGAAAACAAACAAACAAAGCTAGTGTAAAAATCACATTTGTACTTCTCTGCTCGTACCAGAGAGTTTTAATTATCTCTGGGTTCATTCCTGTAGGCTCAAGGTACATTATATTTCAAACCTCCCAATGCCTCCAAATAAATACAGTGCACCAGTGATGAAATAGGAACAGAACTAAGTGAGAACAAATAATTTGAAAGCCGAAGTAGTCTTATTTAAAATAAATCATGTTTAAGAGTCTTCTTATGGCTCAATAAGTAACAACGGTTGTGAACAAATTGTACCCAAACAACTTACTAATAACTCTGATGGAAAAGTTCAACTATTCAAAAAAATTGGAACACAATCTTTCAAGAAAGTAGTACTACCATTTAAAATATAATCAGACCCCCTCTTTGTTGTTTTTTTCCTCCATGTTTGAAGGACCAAATGAAAATCTAGTAGACAAAGAGCTACTTACTTTTATCGCAGTTGGAATAGCTTCTTCTCAGAAAGATGAAAATGGATAAATGATTAAAAGGTGCCATAAACTTTTGTGGCAACTGGCAAGAGCTGAACAGTTAACTAATAGAATAAAAGCTGGAAGTGGTTACTCATACATAAATGATATCACCATTAAATAATCAAAATGTATTTCTTACATTAATAGGAAATTGGACTGTGTTCATCCACCAGTTTTTACAGCAGGTTTTAGGTTCATTTATTGAAATGAAGTTAGAGGTTTTAGTGATCTTGTGAGTATTTCGATGGTGTATGTTGCTCATTGTATATTTTTTGTTGTCTTAGATTTGATTCCCTCTCTTACTGTTCGAAATGAAATAATTGTTTTAAAAAGGGGATTAAAGCTATTTTGTGAAGCATTTAGCCTATTGTAATATTTATGTAGAAATGAGGCATCTTTCGTAGCTGAAGGTATTGCCACGGTTGGACAAAACACACACTGAGTTGTCCTACAATGTTCCTTATGAGCAGAGGGAGAGGTCCCCAAGGACAAAGCCTTTAATGCTTCATTACATATTATTGCATGTGGACAAGTGAAGTCTCCTTCAAAGCAATCTCAGCTCCTGGGGACTTTGTGAAAAAAATCCACAGAGTTTTCTTGGCAATAGTACAACAATGGTTTCCCATCTTCTTTGATGTTTTCCAACTTCCTAGTCTAGTCTGCAGCCCTGGTATTCTCCCGAGGCCCCCTAAGCAGGTCTGATCCTACTTAGCTTCACAAAGGTCATCCAGTCTTGTCACCAGCTGTACACACCTGAAACTAAATATATCTCAAGTAGATGATTTGTAAGAAGAAGCTCCAAAGAAGAGTCAAGCAAGAAACTCAATATAAAAGCTATCTGTGAAAAACTAAAGGAGCAAATGTGTGATGCAAGGGCAACGAGAAAAAAAAGAGAGAAAATATTACCAGTTAAAGAGCTCAAGGCAGGAAGTTGTCTTCTTTGCTATTTACTTGAAAAAGTGTCAACTGTTACAAAAGGACATAGGAAACAGTTCAATCTGCCATTTCCAGTGATAATACCTGTGCATGTTCCTGTTTGCCAGTATGATCTCCTATCAGCTACCTGAATTAATCTATTAATGCCACATTGTCGCTACGTGTATCCATGACTATTTTTCCATAAACAAGTTGAATTGAACAAAAAAAATTGAAGAAACAATTTGAAAAGGACCAACATTCTTGAACTATAATTGGGGTGGGTGGAATCCCATACCATGCCTAGCAAAATAAGCTCTGAAAAGAGGATTGATGAAGGAACAACAAATGACCCCTCACAGGTTGTTTGTGCTAAGAAGCATGACAAGAATGAAAGGACTTGTTGTTCAAGTGTCCGCAAGGATTTTATCCAAATTTGTTTTGTAGCAGATGTACAAACAACACTTCTGATTATTTTAGGATACTTCTGTGCTAGATCCATTCATTTCCTTCAGAATTATTCTAGACAGGATTTGCTTTATGCATTTCTTACCAAGCTTAAAATAATATAAAACATTTCCACATCTGGAAAAATGTATAGGTCTTAGACATGAATTAATCAGAAAATGGTCCTGGAAGACCAAAAGGAGAGGCTGATTGTATGCATATTTGAGATGAAGTCGCTTTTTCAGACACTGCTTAGCAATCAAATAATCAAATAACCAGAATCTAAGTTTTCTGATGTTGATTCCAATAAGAAAGGAGGAAAAAAATGAAATAACCTAGAGCCGTGATGGTGAACCTATGACACATGTGCCAGTGGTGGCATGCAGAGCCCTCTCTGCTGGCACATGTGCCATTGTCCCAGGTCAGATCTCCATGGTGTTTCTTTCGTGAGCTTCTGTTTCCCTGCAAACGATGAAACAGAAGCTCACAAAAGAAAAAGATCTTACCTCTTGCCGCACTGCCGGTGTTGGGGTGCCCCACCTCCCACCGGCCAGCTGGTCTTTTGGGTCCACGCATGTCCACACACACCTTTCAGTTTGGGCATGTATGCGTGTGCAGTTTGGGCACTCGGTGTCTAAAAGGTTTGCCATCACTGGCCTATCGGGTTCCTACAATGGCAGCGATCTTCCATCATTTCAGTAGCAATGAAAATCACACCCACCATTGGTTCTAGCAGAAATGAATTTGTAAATTTTGCTACATCTGATCCACAGTGAATTTAGGAGGATAAAAATTAACTGGAAAACTACTGTTTAGAGCAGACAAAGGTTGTGCTTATTATACAACAAGTGGTTTCAATCCTTCAAAGAAAGATATTTTAAACCCAGAATGCTTATATAAGTACTTAGACTCTTTCCCAGTGTTGTAAATGGTCCTTTCCCCACCATTGAGCTAAAAAGAGGTTTCCATTCCTCTTTGAATCAGCAGAAACTTTTATCAACATGATATTTGCTATTCCTGTTGTTGATCTCAATCCTGTCTCATTATCTCTTTCAAGTCACTGCAGTCACCTGACTTCTCCCAAAACAATGTGTGACAAAGCATGACAGATTTTACATACTTTAAAGCAGGGTGAAACCTACTTACCTTCCCTGCTGGTTTGGAAGTATGCATCTATGCGCATGCTTCACTTGCTTGCACGCTACCATCACATCCAATTTTTGACCCTCTGCACAGAAGGCTTTGTGCATGCGCAGAAGGTTAAAAACCAGGAAGTAATGATGTCCGGGTGGGTGGGCGGAGCTTAGCGCTGCCGCCGCTAACGGTTCACCAAACCACGCACCACCACTACCGGTGAGCGCAAGCCAGACAGAACTGGCAGGATTTCACCCTTGATTTAAAGCTGTTTTTAACACTATAAGAATAAGCAATATAGGAGACTGAGAAACACTATTTTAACATTAACAGAAATAGGGATGAATTAAACCTAGCTTGCTCAAGCGAGAAGAGGAAGGCAGTGTCATAGGGCCACAGCAAACAAAATATATTGGTAGCCTCACAAAGACATAGATTCAGTTTCACAGCTATTAAGATTGTTGGCTGAGCAGGTACAAAAATAGCCATGA
>JANHFK010003950.1:0-11990 GCA_036250565.1 Sibynophis collaris | reverse complement strand
AATTTGCAATTAGAGATATTGCAAAATATATATTTATAGATATTACACGGGGCATTCCTGAAAAATAACCTTGCATACACACAATATATATACACATACACATATGTACACACGTACACAAACACACACTCTCTTACACACACAATACACAGAGACATGCATACATAGAATTAGAGGCAGAGTAAATGTTCCACATAACTTCATATCCTCCCCCATCTCAGATGTTTGCTGTTTTCTTTTGTAAATTGCAACAGCAAAAGTTGGCCTTTAAGACCAAAGATCGTTATAGGAAGGAACAATGCAGCATAAAATACTTTCTGCAGACTGTTTTTCCTCTATGAAAGGAAAAAACACACCAGAAGGGTGAGGTAAATGGCAGAATGGACAGAATGAGGGAGCATTTGCCATTATTCACAGAAAAAATAAACCCACGGAATAAAGCTAAATATTTTGTCAAGGATAGTATAAAGTAGAATGACTCTAAGTACAACTTGAAATTCAATTATTCAAAATGTTGGTGCCCTGTGCCCCTGACTATTTACATCTGTATGGAAACTGAGTGTGTTTACAAATCTCACTCTGATTATTGTTCCATGAAAGAAAAGAAAAGAAAAAGGGATTTCAGCTAATAAAATGCATAACCTATATATTTCAGTGCAGGTGTATCCATTTGCAGTCATTCCCTCATTCAAATTATATCCCAATATCTATCACTTCTTTCTTTTCAAAACAGATGAGGCGGTATCTACAATTCCAAGCAGCCCAACAGATGGAGAAGAGAACCTGGGCAAGGAAAAAGGTACAGATCACGAAACCAGCTAAGAAAAAAAAAAAACAAATCCTCAAAGGGGATTTTAAAAAGCAATATTTTCTGTTAAGCCTACGAAAACCCACGCTCAAGCTTTAAAGGCCAGATGTCAGATAAGTACTTCTGGGATGTCTTTTAGAAAAGCCTTTTTAATGAACCACTTGGCATCATAGTTGCCAGCGGGGATCGATGGCATGCATTTTCAACTGCAGTTATTATAGATTTCCCATAAAAAAATATATATCTTGTGGGTCATAGGGAGCTGCGAGGCACATATCTGTGGGAATGTTCACATCCGTAAATGTACGCTTGCTTCCATGACAGCAGCATTTGATCCAGTCTGCTGTGGTCCAAAAGGAAAGAAAACAAAATTGACTATCCAAGGCAGAGCTGAGGGAAGGTCCTCTTTATTTATGACAGACTGCGTTGGGCACTCTGGTCTTTTTGTGTGTGTGTGTGTTTGCTTGGTTTGTTTTGTGTTTTGTAGTTTTGATTCCTGACGATGACACGGATAAGTACCTGCAGTTTTTTACTAAAAACAACCTGCAGTTGTTCTTAGAAGTACTTTAGTCTTTGATGAATATTTAAAAATCAAGGCATAAGGGGCAAACAACAGTGACTTGATACCTAATTTAATCTTTCCAGCTGAGTTTTACCCTCTTGGGTTGCTCACCTTTCAACGAGGAATGAAATATAGAATTGTATTGCTCTGGCATGACGTCACTGCATTAATTAGGGAACGCTTCCTTTTCATTCTTCTGGATCCATCAGTAATGAGCATGGAACACAATTTTAAAAATTGTAGCTTTGAATAATTCAAAGCATGGTCTTTCTGTATCAGCATACAGCATTCAAACAAGCGCAGTGGAAAAATTAAAGCATTATGTGGTATAATATATTTATTAATTACATTGGTAGAAGCTGCCCATTTTCGCAAGGAAGTCTGGACAGTGAACACAAAACCTAATCAAACAATGACAATGTAGCTCAAAAGAAATTGGGTCAAGTTGCCTAAAATCTTTATTATCAGTATCAAACATCCATGCCAGACCTCCATCAACAACCCAGGCCCTAGCTTTGCAATCTTTTGAAAGACCAATAAGCTTGGGGCTGCCTGTATTTCAGCAGGGGAGGCAGTTTCATAAGACAGGTGTCATGACAGTTCAATCACATGTAGGAAGCGAAGAAGGTGATCTTAAGAGTGATAGACCAGATCCATTACCAGAGCAACAAGTGGAAAAGTGTGGTTTAAATCCAAAACATGAAGAAGGCATGTGCACAAAGCTCAGTTAGACACCTTCTGAACTTCATATACGTATAAGGGGTAGGAGAACTAAAGCACAGCCTTGCAAAATTCTGTCGCTATAACCAATAATAATAGACATTGTTTTAACCTTCATGTAGAACTGATTTCTCGACTTGGTCTAGATAGTAGGGCTGACAGCACGTTTCATGGAGCGAATCAGGTAACAGTTTTATCAGTGGGACCTGGAACATGCCCACTCTGCAAGATCAAGTAGGAAAGAAAGAAACCATCAGGGATAGGTAATGCCACATGATCTTGCCCCATGACAAGTGGGTCTTTAGAGAGGAAAACCCACATCTTGAATTGCACCTAGAAGCTAACTGGGAGTCAGTATAATTCATACAGTAGTGTTATATAGGCATTGTCGTGGCATTCTGCATATGCTGTTGTGTTTTGGAATAGTTAAATAGCTGAAATGTCTGGATGCCATTTAAGGATAGTGTGATGTACTAGCATGGATGACTGTGAGTAATGATCCTCAGTCTAAGAAGGGGCACAATTAGCGTACAAGATATTGGTCTCTGGTCTATAAGTGTAATAAATTGAATTGAATAATGCACAAGATATAACTATGAAAAGATCTTACTAGCCATGGCTACCACCAGCCATGGGAAGACCCATGAGCAAGATAATTCCCAGATTGTCAGGGGTGGATTCCACTTACCTTCACTACCGGTTTCCAGCAGGAGCCTGCGTGAGCACTTGCTTTGCTCGCGCGCAGCACTTATGCGCATGCGCAGAGTGTCCATGATGACATCCAGGCGGGTGGGCGGAGCCTTCTGGTCCGAACCGGTAGGAACCCACCACTGCAGATTGTGTACCAGTTCTTCTATCGGGAGCATGAGTTCCATCCAGAGTTAGATGATATCCAGTGAATAGGTGCCGGAGACCCTAAAACCCACAACTTTGCATCTCATCAGGGATGAGCCAAAGCCAATTCTTTCTAGACTTGATCGACACAGCCTCCATTCACTGAGAAAGCACTTCAATAGCATCACTTTGATGGTTCAGGGAAGACATACTGTATACAGCTGAGTTTTATCAACATACCATTGACAGTAAACCCTGCCCTGCCCTGTGCTGCAGATAACCTCACCCAGTGGTTTTGTATAGATGTTAAAATAAGAGTAGGGGAAGAGCTGAGTCCTGTGGCACCCCACAAAATAGAAGCCTTGAGCTGGATCTGGAGCTTCCATCATACCACCTAGAACCAACCTTGGATAAAGGAAGAGAACTCCCCTCTCAGGATGCCGGGGGAATTGGTCATGAAATTGGCATTTGTTCATTCATAGCAATAAAAGCATGAGGATGAGATGCATTTCCTGCTCCCAAAGTTCTATGCAATGAATCTTTTGATGGGCATAGGAGGCAAGATACAAGTAAACTGAGCACAGAGAGCAAAGGCTTAATTGCATTGAAACCAAGAATGGGAAGATCATTTACATTGATATGGAGAGGCTGTAGGCTCTTTATCTATTTTTTTGAAGAATAGAGTCTCCTGAACCTGGCAGGACTTCCTTGGAAGAAGCAGCAGAAAAAGACTAGCTTGTTTAGTAAAGGCTGATCAGCAGAATAGTTTTTATAAGGTTTCTCTATCTGCTTACTTTGATCCATCCATCTTTGGGATATGGACTAAGTAATTTCACGGAGGGTGAGGGAACCCTTAGATGGCATTTTTCCAATTGGAACACTTTATAGTTTATACAAATAAAGTGAGATGCCTCATCATCATCTTCCACTCCAAGGGACAAATGCTGACAAGTTAGAACGGCGGGAATCGTAATTAAAGTTTTCTTGCACTTCAGCAATGTTTTTTATAGTTTCTTTCAATCCTTGACACTGATAGGTTGCCCAATAAGTAAATTACCACAATATGATACACAGACAACCTCAGGAGAGTCAATGTCTGCAAGATGAAGAGTGCAGTTTTGCAACCAAAGACGTATATCTTTTATATATGTACAGGCAGTCCTCGACTTACGACCACAATCGGGCCCAAAAATTCTGTTGTTAAGTGAGACATTGATTAAATGAGTTTTGTCCCATTTTATGACCTTCCTTGCCACAGTTGTTATGTGAATCATGCAGTTGATAAGTTAGTAGCACGTTAATTGTTAATTGAATCTAGCTTCCCTATTGATTTTGCTTGGCAAAAGGTTGCAAAAAGTGATCAGATGACCTTGGGAAACAGCAACGGTCATAAATATGAACCAGTTGCCACATGCCTGGATTTTGATCACATGAGCATAGGGCTGTTACAAAGGTCATAAGTGTGAAAAATGGTCATAAGTCACTTTTTTCAGTGCTGTTGTAACTTTGAACGGTCACTAAATGAACTGTTGTAAGTGGAGGACTACCTGCACATGATGGCATTATTCGTACAACGTGGGCATGCCTTCAGTCACAGCAACACAATTTTTCACACAGAGATGCTGCTGGTTTATGAGGACAAAAATGATACTTTTGATGTCATTTGATTCCAATTCTGGATTTAGAATTCTCCAAAGAGAAGCCAGCAATCTTTCACTATTTCTATATTTTCATTTATACCACCAATGAAACAAAATAGAATCTTATGAAGGCTTTTTTAAAAAAGAAAGAAACATGGTACATATCACTCTGGCGGCGGTGAAATCCCCCCGGTTCTATCCGGCTCGCCGAACCAGTAGCCCTGGCGGTGGGAGGCTCTGCCCACCTGCCAGGACGCCATTACATCCCGTATTTTAACCATCTGCTCATAAGCAGAAGGTTCTGTGCATGCACAGAAGAGGCCTGCGCAACGCATAGCACATGCGCGCTCCCGCGCAGGAGCGCACCCAAACCGGTAGTGAAGGTAAGTAGATTTCACCACTGCACTCTGCCATTTATGAGTTGCTGCTATTCTTGCTATGATTTTTACACCTGATTTTTTTTCTTCATTGTTTCACGAAATCAGAACAGTGGCACCTCATGTCTATTAAATATTAAAATGAAGTCGTGTTTGTAAACAAGTTCATATTTATTCAGACTATTTCTCTCTCTCTCCCAGGCCAGTATTGCTGTTTCCACCAGCAATATATGATACCTTGCAATCTCTGCAGCTTGTTCGGTTTCTTTGTCCTACACTTGAGATTAGTCTTGTAATGTTCAGATCTACCATCTGGCCTGGCTTTATTTGGCTTGTCTTTTCGCAGGAAAATCCCAATTGCTCTGTAATTTCTCCCAGTCCGCTCAGGCTCATCTCCAACAGACCAATTCTGGTTCAAGCGCTTTCTTCAGCACAAAGTTAACCCAAAGCTAACCATTATTGAATGAATGCAGCTGTGCGCGTCCCATTATGAAAACACACACACACACACACACACACACACAGAGTAGTAACATTTTATGACCAACTTCAAATAAGAAAAGCAATGATTTAAGATACATTTAAGCTGCTGTGATAAACAATAATATAATACCCTTTAAAGATTTAGCAGTTAAAATGACTCACTCTTGACCACTAATAGTTCACTGTTTTCAAATTATTACAGAATTTATGATTGAATATTCTCATGAATGCACAATTATACGTCATCGGGGTTTTTTCTTTTAATAAGCTTTCCTACTCTCAGTGGATTATAAAAAAATACCATATCTTTTTCTTTTAAGTGAGATGCAGATTTAAAGTAGAAAATCACAAAGAATAATGAACTTGCATATTTAAAAATATCCCAAACTGAGTAATGGCAGTTCAAAATGAAATGTAATCTTTCTCACTCCATGCAAATTAATGCATGCAAATAACTTATTTATTGCTATGTTTTAATACACATTATATAAGCATTTTTTTGAGATAGGTACACTAGAGTTGTACCAATAGTGGGTTCCTACCGGTTCGCTCTGATTCTTAGAACCGGTAGTAGCGGTGGAGGGAGGCTCCGCCCACCTGCCCGGATGTCATCATAGACGCTCTGCGCATGCGCAGAAGCTCTGCGAGCGAGTGAAGTACACGTGCACAAGCGCTCCCATTGCAAACCGGTAGCGAAGGTAAGTGGAACCCACCCCTGAGTTGTACAATGTTCTGGATCCAAAAATAAAAAGAAGTTTCAAAGCATGCAGGGGCAAGCAATTAGCACCTGACTGCAGTTCTTCAACCAAACACAGCTTCATCAGGATGATGTGGCACAGTCTGGGTTCTGTTGAAATTACTAGCACTTGTTTTATGCATCAAAAGAATTTTATATAAATGTCACATACTGTACATGAAACTATTGAGGACAATCTGCTTTTGTCTAGATATGTTAAGGATGACAACATAGTGGCTGAAAATTCAGGGAGTTCTGACCCCAATTTACACAACTGAGGATGGCTGATACAGGTCCTTTCCAGATTTAAAACTGACATTTATTATTACTGTCCATAGTCTTTTTAAATATATGACCTCGAGGAGAAAGCTTTTGCATCACATTAGCAGTCACCTTCATTACCAGTTCCTCCATGTCCTGATTTAACTATACAGGGGGAAAAAATAGTATCTGTCACATTATGTACCCCTTCTGCATAATATACTAATTTTAATTCATTACAACTTAATAAAAGTAATTGTGCATTTGAAGGTCAACTAAATTAAATCATATGTTAATTAATCTTAAAATTAAGGTACCAATTATTATATTTCCAGGTGTTCATGAAGCTTAGGTTCCTATGGGAAAACTGTATAGAAAATATTTCTGCTTTCCTATATACTAAATTGAAATTAAGAAGGCATAAGAGAAAATATATTTTATTTAAACCCTGCATCTGTCTCAACTAGTCTTTAACTGTATAATTTCAGAGAGGTGCAAAGTTTTTTAAAATACACGTTGCAGATCTGAATAGATTCTAAAATTCCTAAATCATTCAGTTGTTTGGTTATTTGAAAGCTTTAGGAGAAATAATTCAAATAAAGTACAAAGAAAACAACAAACCATGAAAGCATGCCTTTATTTTTGAAGGAAAATATGGTAGATGCAGTATCTGTATTCGGCAGTGGCTAATATTCTTTCAAGGGATGTTGAAGTCTTTTCAAGTAGCTGTATGTGAAGTGTTCAGTAATTAGAGGCACATATTGAAGAAAATGCTGATTTTGAATATTTACCTAAGTTTTTGATAGGCATAGAAGTTGAGAAGACTTTAAGTAATCCAAATGAATAATCCAAATTGGCTACGTACCCAGGCTTGGGGCTGAGAAAGTGTGAAGGGTCCTATTAGTTGGCTTCACTATTAGTTGATTAATCATCAATAACCGCTGTTATATTTATTTATGTTTTATTTTATTGTTTTAACATCTTTTAAATTGTTTTGATTGCTTTAGAATTTTAGAATTGTAAGCCTCCAAGAATCACTTGGTTGAGTTGGACAGCTATAGAGAATGAATGAATGAATGAATGAATGAATGAATGAATGAATGAATGAATGAATGAATGAATGAATGAATATGAACATGGCTTTAAATTCAGAGGAAGAAGTGTCAGTGATGCATATCATGCTAATGACACTACTCTGATATCCGAAAATGTAAAATACCTGCAAATAATAAAAGTCAAAGAACAGTGGAAAAATAGAACTAAACTGGGACTAAACTAGGACTAAATATAAGGAAGTCTAAATGCAGCAGGTACAAAAACCAGCCTTATAACTGACAATGAAGATATCAAACTGGTAGATAGCTTCTGCCTTTTAACATCAATCATCAATAGTAAAAGAGCAAGCAATCAAGGAATATGTGGCAGATTGGCATTTAGCAGCCTTAGCCTAACTCAAATCCTGTGATGTGTCTATTTGTATACAAGATCGGAATATTGCAAGCAATGGTATTTCATACAACACTCCATGGATACAAAAACTGGACTTTGAAGGAACAGAATAGGAAAAGTATACCTTTGAATTCTGTTACTGGAGAAGACTCTTGAGGATATTGTGGATAGCCAAACAAACAAACAAAAGGATCACTGAACAAATAAACCCAGAGTTGTTACTCAAAGTTCAAATGATCAGGCTCAAATTACTCTATTTTGGACACAATGGGAAGGATAAGAATAAAAAGATGTGGTTTTGTAGAATGATGAAGATTCACAGAGAAAACAGTTTGATATATATATAAGGCAATTGAACAAATACTGGCTATTCACTGCTAGAAATATTTTCCCCAAGAATAAATAGTCTAATTATTAATATTTAATACTTCTTTATTTTTTGAAGATATGCATTGGAAAATATCTTATCCAAGACCTTTGATCTGAAATCTGATATTATGCTGATATATTTTAAAGCAAATTTAAACAATTTTGAATTGTTAGATTTCAACAACCTGGGTTTAACAAAAACTATGGCCTTATGATATTACTTTTTTTTTAACCATATGATTAAATGTGTTCAATCACGAATCCTGCATTTTTATTACACAGGAATGTTTTAATACCTGAAGATTTGTTCTAGGTTATCCTGTACGCTTTGGACAATAGGCAGAATGAAGAATGATGTTTGTACATTCAACTCCTGAAGACATGGATATATTCATGCAGTTTTCCTGGTAACAAAATAGAATTTGTTTACCAGTAGATTCTGGGATGCTTTCTCATGATTTTCCATTCAAGTGTAATTAGAAATAACATTTATATACAGCTTCATAGTGTTTTACAGCATTATCTAAGTGGTTTACAGAGCCAGCATATTAATCCCCAAAATCTGGGTCCATATTTTACCAACCTCGGGACAATGGAAGGCTGAGTCAACCTTGAGCCGGTCAGAATTGAACTACTGACTGTGGGCAGAGTTAGCCTGCAACACTCCATTCCAACCACTGTGCCACCCTGGCTCCTAACTTCACTTTAAAAAGTGAAATAAAATCAGCTTTTGTTTCACTTTTCTGATATCCGCTGGTCTGCAATCTTTCTGTTCCTTTCTGTTCTGTCAGCAGCAGCAATTCCATTTTTCAGTCAGCCGTGAAAACAGAAGGAATAGAACGTTATGCAATTTTTTAAAGTCTTCAAAACATAAAATAGATTATTATTTACACTTTAAATAGCAGCTGGCATTGCTTTAAATTCATAGGAGGTCTTAAATCCACCAATGTGAAAAAAACCAATATTCCATTTATCACCAAAATGCAAATTGATATATTGGCTTAAATCCATTTTCCCCATATACCTAGATCTCCCCCCTCCAAAAAATAATCCCTATATATGGAATTATTTTATTATTAACAGAATTTTCTACAATAAGCAATTGAGTGTATAATAAGTGTAAAGAAATGGCTTGTTGTAAACAGACTAAAATAATTCATCCATGCTGATATCAAATGCTAAGAATACCAACATATTTCAATATCAAATATAAAAACAGTGCTAACAGATACAATTTTTTTTAGTCCATTCTTTCTCATCCATGTTTCCTGCTGAGTTTTTCCAGATTCTCATTAACGTTTATATTTATGGGAGTATCTGCACCTCTGATGATTTGGACAGCTGGTTTAAAGTTTTCCTCTGTTTGGTCTTATTTGCAACATTACACCTGTTTTTAGACTAGATAATGTTGTGCATCGTGTTGAATAATTTCATTTTTCATTAATTCAGAATTTCTTTTGGTCTTTGGGGAATTGAGGATTTTGCTGTGTGACTGGACCTTTGATTCTAGACTTTGACCACCCAACATAAAGAGAATTAGAAGGCAATGTAAGGAAAGTAGAATCTGATGGTTATCCAAATACTGCTGAACTCTAGATCCCAGTGTCCTTTATCATTGTCATTCTGCTACAAGTTATAATTCAAATGGAGTAAGAATTTGCAGAACAGCATGACTGCAGCTGGAATAACAGGCTGGATTCCCCAAACTCTCATTGTATTTATCATTCCATCTAAATAGCCAGCTTCAGAGTTTAATAGCAATAAAGGGAGGCTTGGTGCTTTATGGTAGATCTTGTCCTGGAGAGTGATAAAATTGCAAGAATATCACACTGTATTGTTTTATTCAAAGGTTATTTGTCTGGAAGGCAAATCGGGCTCAGGCTTGTATCATTAATTATAGCTGCCATTTGAAACCAGCACCCATCAGTTTAATGAGTTTCTGCTTCAGAAAACTTTATACAGAACTTATTTCAACTCTTCCGCCTCCGCTTTAAGAGATGTCCCCTTTTTTATAACTTCAGTTAACATATAGCATAATAAGGAAATGGATCTCCATTAGTATCTGCATGGCTGATTTGATCTAGCAGGGTTGGTGCTAGATCAATATCATTGATTGGGTTCCTGAACATGCACTTTCTTTGTCACAGTGCCTGCCTCACGAAATTAGGTCCCTCCTGAAATCTGGGTGGTTTTCACCCTGCTGTGGTTTTGGAGGGCCTCAAAAATTTGACCCTTTGCCAAGGCCTTTTGTAGCCCCTTCTAAGGAGTGGATGGGTATTTGTTACTACCTGGGTTGGCTGGTTGGTTGGTTGGTCGGATGGATAGATAGACAGATAGATGGATAGATGCAGAGGTGTCTACTTACCTTCATTACCGGTTTGCAATGTGAGCTCACGTGCGTTTCGTGTATGGAAGGCACCTCTGTGCATGTGCAAAAGCTTCTGCGCATGCACAGAGCATCGGTGATGACATCTGGGTGGGTGGGCAGAGCCTCCCGCCGCCATTACTACTGGTTGTAAGAATTGGTAGGAACCCATTCCTGGATAGATGGATAGATGGATAGTTGATTTTTGCCATGTTTCGTCCTTGTCTTGTAATATTTATTCTTGTTTTCTGTGTTTTTGTGAACTACCGAGAATTGTTGGGGGTCAAGACAGTTTTTCCAGCATGAGGAAAAAATCAGACGAAAGAGCAAAACAGTCTAAGTTTGAAAAACTCTGAGCTATTAGAGCCAGCAACTTTCTCCCATTACAATATCTAACGTAGATTTGTTGACAGCGGTATGTGTATAAATATGTTTTGCTAAATAGCTGTTGTTCCTACCATAATTAGTTTTAGATGCTCTCGTCATGGACCTTAAATTTGTTTTCTGCTGAGTTTTATGATTATGTTTTATTATTAGGAGTCCCATCGGAGGAAGTGTCTTAATAACAAAATAGCTCTATATGTTGTGCTACAAACTAAGATATTTTCCATCAGGCCTGAGTGAACTAATCACAATATGGCTTATCATCAACAGAGTTTATGCAGAGCAAGGGAATTCTATGCACTTTTGGGGAAGAACAATGAGTTGCTCAAATTTATCCACTAGTCAGAGATCTAGTAAACAGACAATGTCATAAAAAGCAGTGAAAGTAACATGAGCAATGTGACTGCTTTGCCTCATTCTTTAGAAAAAATAAGGAGAATACACTGCTTTGCAAATTAAAATGGGCTACTTTCCTCAAAGCATCACTGAAGTCCATCTTCAGAACTTCACACAGCAAAGACCAGAATGATAGATGAAGGCATAGGAAAAGAAGAAATTGAACAGAATTGAACATTCTGCTATTCCTTTGGCATACCTTATAATCGAGTTTCTGAGTGAGTGGGGTATGTATACACATAGCAGAAAACATGATTTTGTTCAAGCTTGGAACAAAATAGCCCCCTAAAAATACCACATGAAGACATTTGGAGATCCTTGAGAAAAACATGCTTGAACATTCCACTCGTAGGAAACAATGGCATTAGGCCATACCTCAAAGGCACAAGAGTACATGGGATAGCCGTTTATGATTATGGTTATTTAATAACAAATAGCCATAGAGTTTGTTTGTTTTTTTGGAAAATGTGGGAAGCCACCCCTCCTAAAAGAATAAAGCATTTTGAGGAATATTTAAAAAAAGGCAAAGGGAGAAATGGAGAAACATGTTTTTTTTAGAGGCAGAAAGCAACCCCCACTTTCCTTAATAGCCCATAGCAGATGCCA
>JANHFK010003948.1:75167-88629 GCA_036250565.1 Sibynophis collaris | reverse complement strand
AACATGTGGTGGGTTTCATCCTCCTCAGCACTCTGTCCACGTCTTCAGGAGCAACGGGATCAAACTCAACCCAGGTGTTACCTCCAAGATTTGCCTCGGTCACATCGCCTGGACTACTACTGTCGACGGTCAAGCCGCTCCGGATCTGAGCGATTTTATCATGCAGGTAGAGACCAAAGTCCTCAGCTCGACCCTGCAACGGGGGGTCCTGCCTCCCTGAACCAGTCAGGGAGCGGACTACCCCGAACAGAGCGGCTGGGCGGCTCTCTGCAGACGCGATAAGGGTGGAAGCGTAGTTTCGCTTTGCCACCCTTATCGCCACCAGGTAGGTTCCCAATTGGAACCTCGCTAGTGTTCGATCAGATTCGGTGCGGGTATCACGCCAACGCATCTCTAGGCGTCTCTTCTGGCGCTTCATTGCCCTTAGCTCCTCGGAGAACCAGGGAGCCAGGGCAGTTCGCTGCCGAGTGAGAGGCCGCATAGGCACGACGCGATCCAGGGCCCCGGTGGCAGCATCGTTCCATGCATCCACCAGGGTCTCGGGCGCGGCGTGGGTTAGAGTCTCAGGAATTGGCCCAAGCTCCCTTTGGAACCCTATTGGGTCCATCAGTCGCCTGGGGCGGAACCATCTGATGGTTTCTGGTTCCGCCTCCCTGCGGTGTTGAGTAGCGGTCTGAAAGTCGAGCTGTAGGAGGTAGTGATCTGTCCATGACTGGGGAAAGATCTCTATATCCCCTAATCTCAGATCACTTAACCACTGTCCAGAGACAAAAATCAAGTCCAGCGTGCTTCCCCCGGCGTGTGTGGGGCCAGAAATTACTTGGGTCAGGTCCATGGCCGTCATGGAGGCCATGAACTCCCGAGCAACCTCAGATGTCTCACCCGCAGATGGCAGATTGAAATCCCCCATGACTATAAGTCTAGGGGTCTCTACTGCCACCTCGGCTATCACATCCAGGAGCTCGGGCAGGGCCACTGTTGTGCAGCGGGGAGCCAGGTACACAACTAGTAGGCCCAACTGCCTCCTATGGCCCCATTTTACGCAGAGGGTAACCTTATCCCAAAAGCAGTCCACAACCCTGGTGGAAAGTCAAAAGAATTCAGACTATCAACCATACTATTCAATACCCTTAAAATATTTTTCCAAAAAATATTTGTCTTACTTTCTATACTCACTATCTTAATATATAGTGAGTGGCAGTGGTGCAGTGGTTAGAATGTAGTACTACAGGCTACTTCTGCTGACTGCCAGCTGCCTGGACTTGGGAGATCGAATCTCATCAGGCTCAAGGTTGATTCAGCCTTCTAATCTTCTGAGGTCAGTAAAATGAGGACCCAGATTGTTGGGGGCAATATCTGACTCTGTAAACCACTTAGAGAGGGCTGTAAAGCACTGTGATGTGGTGTATAAGTCTAAATGCTATTGCTATATTATTGAGCCATAGTAAACATTTTATTTTGTATTATTGTATATTTCTTGAGGACTTAATCTTATATACAACTTACTTTAAGCAATTTTAAATAAAATATGTGTCATCAGGGATCTGCTATATCTTCACTCATGAAGCTCACTCAGCAACTTTGAACTAATTATCATTTCTCAATCTCTTTCAAAAGATTGACCTTGGATGAATAAAATAGGAGGAAGGATGCTCTATATTCCACTTTAATTTCATCTAATTAATAAATAATTTCCAAATGTTCCAAATGCTATGCATTGCCAATTATAGACTAGCTCTGTGCTGCTTTAAAATCCCTCTAGTATTATATCTAAACATTTATTAGGAAATTAAAAGTCACAATAGCACTAAGAATATAAAAGCAGGAGGAAGATTAGAGTTCCTATCTAATGTGTGCTAATACTCTGTTTTAATATCAGTACTACCAGATTCAGCAGAAGCCAGTCATTCTCACTAGTCATGGAACAGGATAGACAATCTCTTGAGCATAAATGTATGCTGTTTATTCTGTTTTTATTGCCATCTCAGACATAAAAGCCTAAATAATGCTGATCAACAAAAGAAGCCCAAATGAACCCTTCCATCTTTCTGGATCATCATGTTCAATGACTCTGCAAGTTCAGTTTGTAACTTAGGTGTTAAACAGTCTATATTTTTATTTATTAAACAAATGAATGTGAATGTAATTATAAATTAACTTTTGTAATTGATGTGTTTTAATTTGACTGTGAACCACCCTGAGTCCCCCCAAAGGAGAAGGGCGGTATAAAAGTTTAATAAAATAAAAAAATAAAAAATAAAAAAATAAATAAAATCTTCTTGGTCTTTTGGCTAAGATCAGCTGTAATATTACATTTGGTTATGCATAATTAGAAATATGAAAACATGAGGAATCCATGATTTGTAGGATAGACTTATTTTTGAACAAGAGAGGAAAACTAACTAAAATTACTTCTTCTGCTTGAAAACACAGTGTCTTTAAAACAAAAGATTGGTATATTTTGCAGAAGTAGAGGAGGGAGGGGAAGGAAAGTAGTAGAAATTAGATAGACAAATGAACCTAAGGAGGATCAAGAAATAATAAGAGTGAAGACAATAAAGAATAGCACCAGTTGATTCACAAAAGAGAATGCAAACAGGTGGAGAACGGTGCAGAACAAGGCAAAAATGTGCAGATTGCAGCATTGGCAAAACACATTAGATTCTCCCTCCACATCTCCCTGATTGTAAAACTTGCCAACAGATTTTGTTTGTGGAGATTAATTGTAATGGCTACTGGAATTTGAGAGCAGATCAGTCGATCCCTTTAAATACTGTATATATTCACATATAAGCCAATCTGCGAATAAGCCAACTCTCACATTTTTAACTAAAATACCATGAAAAATGTGCTTACTTGAGGATAAGCCACTCCACATTTTTCATGGTATTTTGGTTAAAAAATTAAGAGTCTGCTTAGCTGTAATGGGCTTATACAGAAGTATATATGGGATATAAGGGTACTTTTAAAGTACTACTGTATACACTCATTGATAAGATGATCCATGCATAAACCAAATCCAATTTTGCGGTGGGGGTGTATTTTGGCACTTAAAATTCTTGGCTTATCCACAAGTATATGAATCATAGAATCATAGGGCTGGAAGGGACCACAGAGATCTTCTAGTCCAACCTCCTGCTCAAGGCAGGAGTTTTTATTCCATTCCGGACAAATGGATGTCCAATCTTTTCTTGAACATCTCCAGTGATGGAGCACCCACAACTGTTGCATTGATTTATTGTTCTCTCTATCAGGAAACTTCTTAGTTCTAGGTTGGATCGCTCTTTAATGAACTTCTTGTCATGCCCTCCTGTGCTTTGGAAAGTAGGTTGACCCCCCCTTCTTTCTGTGACTTCCCCTCAAGTACTGGTAGACAGTTATCATGTCACCCCAATCCTTCTCTCCGTTAGGCTAGACATACCTGGTTCCTAGTGTCAGACCTGGAAGCCATCTTTCAACCAGGGGTGGGCTCTACTTACCTTTGTTACTGGTTAGCAAAGGGAGTGCGCATGTGTACTCGCTTCGCTTGAGCGCGGTGCTTCTGCACTTGCATAGGAGCCTCCCGCCACCGTTACTACCAGTTGTAAGAACCAGACAGAACCGGTAAGAACCCACTACTGCTTTCTACCTTTGTGCCTTCAGGCTTCAGGCCTGCCATAAAAGCTACTGTGGGAAATTGGGAGGGGAGATTGTATAGAGTGAAGAAGATATGTAGTCAAAATAAAATTCTTTATAAGAAAGTCAAGGGCATTGCGCCCTGCAGCTGTGTTGAGAAGAATGAGGAGGTATCTTCTGTTCTGGGCGGTACCTGATTAGATGTGTGGTGGACATGTTGGTGAGGGGCAAGGTCTTGAACTTTCTTTTGGGTGTGGAAAACCCAGAAGTTCTCAGATTCGGGTTTTCCAAGATGTGCCAATATGACATCTCTAATAAAAGTTAGCTTTGAGGAACTTCAAGCCTCGGAGTTCAATTTCGTTGGGATTGTTACTTGGAACCCTGACAGCATGTTCATTGACTAGTCTAAGCAATTGGTTGAGAAAGACTGATCTAGAGAACAGGGTTGCTCTGGTAAACCTTAGTTTTTCATATTGACACCTGGACACATATTATCACAGTATGAGCATTATGAAAAATTATTCAACTCAAGCTCAGAGCTACCTCCACACTGGAAGAGTCCAGACAAGCATATGTTACCTTAACAAGCTGAGTTATGAACGAACTGCTGACAATTCAAGGACCCATTTTGCTTTTGCTTTGAGACAAGAGTAATCAAGCTTCTAGGCTATGCTCTCAAAACAAGCAAACATTATTAACCAGCTTCAAACCATAGTATAGAATCTATGATTCCAGGTGCTATAGTAAAGTGAAGATTTATTTGCTATTATGATGTGTCTTGCTAAAAGTTTGCTTGTATCCCAGCTTATTAATTGTCCAGACATAATCACCACCTAATCAGCCAATTTTGACTTGCGTAGGTTCAGTGTCTGGGGTGATTAACACACCAGCTTCCACTAAATAATTTTACTATAAAAAGAACTGTCAAGGCTTAATTGATTTGGAGCATCGTGCCCTTTTGAATCAAGCACTGGAGAATTATCTGTTTTATAGATCTCACAGTAAGGCCAAATAAATGACCTTGAATAAAATTCATCTTCTGCAATTTAAGAATCCTGCACAAGAGATATGTAGCAGAGAGCTCAAAAACAACTCAATTTCCCTTAAAGAGCCAGACATCTCTATCAGGGCCCACATGAAATAATTCTTGCTTTAAGGAGTGGTTTTAAAAGGCAGTGACATACCCAGAATTTTGGGGGGAAATTCTTTCTCCTTTCTGAATTCCCCAGACTGCCCCTGGAAATATTTTTTTAGATAAAAACCTCCACCTACCTGAATGTTTATTAGAGAAGTGAAGTGAAGTTCTGTTCCTGACCACTGTCCAACAAAAAATTCATACCCTTCCTTCCTTGGCAGTGCATAAAGAAACTGGATTGAAGATAGATCGGAATTAAAATTGGTCTATTGAAATCCAAGTCACAGGAAGACAAATGAGCATTCATTTTAGACTAGTTCTGGAAAATGATGCTTCTTAAATGTTCATTTCCTCATTTCCTGCCGAGTCTGAAAAACTTTTTATTTGCCTCTGATGTTCCCCCAGAATGTTCTTTACAACTATTTAGTATGTTGCTCACTTTTTGAACTAAAGTACTTTTATAAACAGAATAACAGAGTTGGAAGGGACGTTGGAGGGCTTCTAGTCCAGTCCTCACCTCAAGCACCCTATACAATTCCAGACAAATGGCTCTCCAATCTCTTCTTAAAAACCAACAGTGATGGAGCACCCACAATTTCTGGAGGCAATCCATTCCACTGATTGTTCTCACTATCAGAAAATTTCTCCTTAGAGAATTATAAGAATGATAAGAATTGACAAATGAATATAGCAGCTGTAGATTATCAGGGCTATAATCTATTAAGAGCAGTTTATCTAAATTCCATCACAATTGGAACATCAAACTATCAGTAATAAAATTTTATATTGTGAATAGTGAAAGAACAGACTCTGGCCACAAAGAACCTTCCCAAACACACACATTATACTTACAGATGGACAATTTTGAATTCGTTTCCACATGACATCAAAAGTTTTTCCCTTTGGAAAGAAATGGGAAAACATGCTTATGTAGTTCTCATCATTGAAAAAGAAATAACAAAGAACATGATATATTTTCTTATATCCCACCATTTGAGGTGGTTTCTAATAATAGCAAGTGATCAAACTCCTGAATATTAACTACATACTGGTTTGTCACAGTCAGCAATAAATACTTAATTTAATTTCTGAAGGCTCCACTAAGTTAAACAGGAGAGATGTTGAGGTGGGGAAAATTACTGTTGTACTTACAGGAATAACAGCATAAACTGTGTCTTCTCCAGAAAAGTATTGCTTCCATATCTGGATAAAAGAGATTGTGCCAATTATTTCAAAGACAATGAATGGAAATCAAAAGATTCTCAATTCAGTGCAATACCTGTAGTCACACAATATTACTAAAACGATCACTCAACTGAAATATTTGATGCTGGTTTTTACTGGTGCCGTTTCCAGTCTAACAGTCAAACTGGAAAGTTATCCAGGTTTTTTTTACTCATGTCTCTATTTAAGGTTCAGACAGTCAAAACTAGTAATAAAAATAATCAAAACTTACTAAATAAAACACATAACAAATCTGAAGAGCTCCGTAGGTTAACTGCAAGTTGATTTCAGTGGGATTTTCATTCTAAAAATATTTTTATTCACTCCTAGAAAGACGTAAGGATGAATTCTAAGGAACTGGCTCGGATAAAATCCTCTGTGGTGTGGGCGCACATTTAAAAAGTTCATTATCATCTTATTTCACCATGCACAGGAACCCAAACATTCTTTAAACAGGATTTCAAAGGAAAAGTATATGGGAATTGATTTCTGCCCATTATCCTGCATGGAAATAAGCTCTGGGCTTAAAAAAATACCAATATTTATTTATTTACTTAATTATTCATGGCCACAACCAAAGGACTTCACTATGTCATACAAGAGGGACTGTGCATATATATGTCTCTTAAAGATTAAATAAGACTGTAGACTAATCTATGGACTTTTAATATAAAAGGACAATTCACACACAACAAATTATGGTATTGTTAAATTGTCAAACCAAGTATCTCCATTCAGGAATGATTTCCTCTGGGTACAATTCAAGGTGCCAGTTGTCACCTTTAAAGCCCTTCATGGCTTGGGACCAAATTATCTGAGGGACCGTCTCTTTTCGGTCACATCTACTCAACCCATCAGAGCGGGGAGGCAGGGAATGCTGCGGGTCCCATTCCCTAGGGCAGTGATGGCTAACCTTTTTGGCACTGACTGCTGAAACTGGAGCGCTAAAACTCGGAAGAGAGCAGCTGATTGGTGCGCATGTGCGTGGCGGCCAGCTGCTCTTCCGGATTCCATCTTTGTTTCTTTCGCACAAAGACCAGCTGGCCAGAGTGCATGCGCGCGATGGAACCCAGAAGACCAGCTGGTGATGGTGCACATGCCCATAGAAAGGGCTCTTCATGCCACCTCTTGCATACTTGCCACAGGTTCACCATCACGGCCCTAGGAAAATACACCTGGTGGGACCCAGAAGAAGGAACCCAGAGGGGGGTGGAGCCCATTAAATGGATCGTGCGATCTGCTGTTGCCGGGGAGTGGGTGGGGGTGATTTTATTATATTATATTAATTTATTTGATTCTTTATTAGTTTTATTGTTTTAAATGAGATTTTATATTCTGTAAGCCGCCCTGTGCGAATAGGCAGCAATATAAATTCAATAAATAAATAAATTGAACATAGCACTTTAATGTTGTAAGTTTTTGCTCTTCAAAAGTTAACAGAGAACAACAGTTTCCATTAACTTAAAAATGTTAAAAATTACACAAAATGTACTTGTAAGCATTCCCATTTTTGTTACCTGCTTTATTTCTTCAGGCTTCTTCTGTTTCATCATCTCAACGTTAAGTATAGAATCAAGTGTCTGAAACAAATTATAAACCATAAAGTTTGCACGCTAAATCATCAATGTAAGAAAAAGCTAAACAAAAGATTGACTCCTCATAGGCTAAAACACATACAATGTAACTGGAAAGAGGTTTATCTACTTCTAATAGTAATTACCTAATTCATAGAATGTATATCCTACCTTTATCTGATAGTTCAATGTGGTATGCATTTGGGTATCTCATAAATTTATTCCACAACAAAAACAATCTGGAGGATTTGAAGAAAACATCTAGCTCAAAATCAACCATTGATTTGATGAATGGGAAGGGACCATACCAATCTAGATCCAACTTATTTGCAAATTTTTATTTTACATTCTTCTAATAAAGAATTAGTAAAACAATCTTTAAGCTTGGCTTAAAAAAAACAAAGAAAAAGAAAAAATAGGAATAAGACAACTCCAAAAGAGGAAAAAAATATCTGTATCTTATAGTTACCAATAGCTCTGAAGTTACTAATAAACATATTACTATAATATAATCTGTACAAAATTCTAAAATATTACAAAATCTCAGTCACAGTAATATATATCCTTGCATCCTTTGATTAGTAGAAAATATTGCCTTTTGCCACATCCGGAATGAGGGGTCCTTGACGCTCTCTGACCTTGCTTGTTTTCTTGCAAAACGTTTCATTACCTAAACTAGGCAACATCATCAGTGCTGGTGATGTTACCTAGTTTGAGTAATAAAATGTCTGGAAAAAAGACCAAGTTCAGAGAGCACCAAAGACTCCTCATTCAAACCCTGAGCTAGAAATATTATTTATTGGTAACATCCAAAATATTATCACATTTCTAATTTCCCAATATGAAAAATCCAAGTCTTTGGTCACTCTACTAAGCTGGTTCAATAGCAAATAACTATATAAAATAAACATCAAATCCAGTGGCCTGTTCTCAGGAGGAAAGAAAGCATATCCATGATAGCTTATCAAAAGCAGCTAAATTATGCCAATGACAAAATTTTCTATAACACATCTTATGAAAAATCCCTCAGATAGGTCTAGCTCCCTAATCTAATACACCCTTAGCAAAACAGGGATTGTAAATAAGAGTAGAAAATAGGTTTAATGAAAATATAATTTTACCTTATTTTTTGTGAATCCTGCTTTTGTTTGTCCTGCTTTTGCAGTCTAAAAATAAATATTAAAACTAATTTAGAATCAACACCATGAAAGTTGTTATAATCTTCCTAATGTTAAGCAATTTGTCTTAGACCTCAGAACAATTCAAGGTGGCACATATAACAAATAACTGGTTGGAATGCAAAGACAAGGGACTGGGTAAAATACAATTGTTTTTAAATTAGAAATTAGTTTTGTATCAGTAGAAGACATGAGTTAATTTTGAGATGAAGCCTATTGGTTGACATAGTTATTTCTGGAAGATACTTCTATACTATAAGGCTGTCCCAAATCTTGAAATAACCTGTCAATCAGAAAGCATGAGGGAGAGAGAAGTTATGCTGCTGATACTAATATATTTTCTCAAACTCAATGCATCCTTCCTGTATATACTACAGTAAATCTGAAAACATAAAAGGTATGTGTATGTATGTATGTTTATATGTACATATCAAATGTGCATCCAAAAAGTTAAAGGAGAAGATAGATCTTAATATTTTTTGTAATTTTTAATGTCCAAACAAATTTCAGTTTAACTACTGGTCCTCTTTGCAAAAGAAGGCCTCCTTTTTGAAGCCTCACTTTTAAAAAAAATGGGATTAAAGGATCCAGATGTGACTATAAAGGCCTCTATTCATTATAAAGGAACATTTAGTACAAACAGAAAAAAAGTTTAATCTCTGTAAAGTTGAAATACAATGCATAACCATAAATAAGCACATAAACACACGAATGGAAACAACAGTCAGGATTTTTTTTTTCATATAGCAAAAAATGTTTTCTAATCCTGATTTCTTGTGATAGTTAATAAAATATTTATTGGATTAGACACTAAACATGAAATATTTGATATTATCCTTGCCTGTTCCTCCATGCATCTGACAAACTCTGCCTGTTTTGAGAATCCCACTGGCTGCTTTTTCAAATCATTCTTTTGCTCCATGCGAGATTCAAAAAGATCTGGATTGGATCTGAATCAAAGTTAGAACAGTTTATAACTACTGCACACAGATCATTACTTTAGCCCCAAAAGTGCGTGACCTCCATGTCATATTCCAAAAGTGCGTGACCTCCTTGTCATACGTGGTCTTGGTAACTTATTAAAAAGCAGGGCAGCAAACTGGACATAATTACTCTTAAATATCCGTCGGCGACCAGCTTCCACGGGAGAAGACTTGTGGAAACAAATCTAATGTGGATTTATTAGCAGCACCCAAACCAGTAGAGCTTGCATGCACACGAGTAAGACTTGAACTGTAAAACCACAGCAAACCCGAGTGCGGGGATATTATAGCTCGACCCTGGACTTGTTTACTCGAATGCGTGTAAATGCCTGAAAAGCCTTTGGGAGGCGTGCAGGGAAAGGCGGGCAAAGAAAGCCTGGCTAAGGACGTTCCTAGGGCTGCCACTTCAAGGTTACTCCTAAGATCCCCATTTCTCTCCCCCACCCCACCCCAAAAAAAGGATTAAGCACACGGAGAAGGCGACCCGCTCTTCGGCGCTGCCTTATACCTGCGAAGCTCTTGGATCTTCGTTCGGTATTTCTCCAAGAAAGGGTTCTCCCCCAGACCACTCTCGTCTGCCAGCCCGCGGATCCCGATGACTAGCGGCCTAGGCCGCGAGGGGACCAAAAGGCCAAGAGGCCGAAGAGCAGCGAAGCGACTCATCAGCACTCCGCGGGACAGGCTGAGCCCCGCCGTACCCCAGAACTGGTGCAGATGCCCCGCTGCCATGCTGCCCCTGCCCACCCCCCCTCTGCCGCGGCTGCGAGCAACGCGGAACGCCCTCCGCCCGTTTACGTCACCCAGCGCAAAGGTTCCGCCCAGGCAAAGAAGGGGGGAGAGCGATGGAGGCCGCTTTTTAAGTGTTAGATAATACAAACCGCAGAGCGAGCCCACGAAAGAGAGCGTCTCCAATACTAGCTCTACGCCTGTTCAGGCGTATATTTGGGGTTTAAGACTAAACCCGCGTTGAACATGGTTGATCTCTTTTAAATTTATTATGCCTTCACTTTTTGATTCCTGGCTATGTCCCTCTACTTGGAAAGGTTTTTTTGGAAGTGGTTTGCCATTGCTTCCTTCTTGGGGCTGAGAGAGAGTGGCTGGCCAAGGTCACCCAGATGGCTTTGTATCTTAAAGACAGGACTAGAACTCATGGTCTCTCGGTTTCTAGCCTGTATCTCTTAACCACTATACCAAACTGCCTCTCTTGGGCTGTTCATTGTTGAAACAGTATTGGGTGCTTGATTTCCAAGTGTAAAAGTGGGGGTAAATTAACTTTACAAACTTATGAATATTAACACATAGTTCAATTTCTCCAGAGTTCTGGACAAAAAAAAGAAAAGAAATACAAAACAAGAACTACCACTTGGGATAGTCAGTTTTTACTTTTAGTTTGAGAATGGAATTGCTCCCCTCAAACATTACAAAATAGTTGAGAACTACTTGTCAGATGATTATTTTCTTGTATAAAGATATGTAAAGATTATTCTATATTTATAAAGAGAATATTGTACAATAGCACATCTGTGAATACAGTTGACCTTGATTATGTTTTAGATTATGTAAATTCCATTTACCTGTCTGGGCATCATGAGAAAACAAAGTTGAATTTTCTCTGTAAACCTGGCTAATTGTATTAGAAGAAATTTTTTTTGAAAGTAATAGCCCTGTTTTAACATTTCTATCCATCATTCAGCTGCTGAGGGATTTCCCCTTTTTGCTGTCTGTTATCTTGCTCTACGCAGAATATTTCATTGTACATATCAGTTCATAAAATAATTATGTTTCACTGACTTTGTAATTTTCTGCTTCTTCCCAAGCAGGGATCTTATCTACCAAGGTCGATATACTGTAATATATGCAATAATTGAAATGTGTATTCATTTTCCTGGTAAGCAATACAATTATCATAGAAAGAGTGAATATATTTCTGAAACTGAGTTGGTTGTTTCCTTCAGAACTTTCAGTTTCATAAAAAGCCTTTCATGTTGTTGTTTTGTTTTTCTATAAGTTTTATAGAGTAGTTGTACAGAAAAAAATTACAGAAACACAGCCAGATTTCAATAAAGGGATAATCGAAGAATATAACTGCTGTTGAGCCAGTTCTTGTGAGTGGCAAAATTTGAGAACTTCAGCATCCTGTCTGCTACTAGAATCTGAGAATCTGAGAATATTCCTTGTAGTAAATTTTGTATTGAGAAAGTACTCATATTTCTGATAACAAAACCCACAAAATTATTTAAATTGCATGACCCTGGCAATATAAATATTGAAATGTTTGTAATTTTGGATAATAAAAGTGTTCTCTGGAGTTGTCGATGAGAAACTGGTTGCACTACAAACTGGACACTGGGTAGCACATCTCATTCAAGTTAAAAAGTTTTTGTGGATTGTTATCCATCTGCAAAAAAAAAAGTTTTTTTCCTCCTTTTGATTTACAAGTATTTAATTCAAACTTTCACTTCTTGTATTTGCCAAGTTCCATGGTTCCATGGTTATCTGCACAGTATGAAAGGAGTTTTACCTGACACAAGAGCTAATATTTTTATTTTCACTCTCAGAATTTAAAGTAGGGAATTTTTATAGCTGTCAACTTAATTTTTTTTTGTTGGAAACCAGAACAGAAATATAAAATCATGTTGTTTTTCCAATGATAAAAAGTTGCAACTACATTAGTAACAAGATCATCTGTCTTTGTTATATGCACAGTATTGTAGATATACAACATTTTAATTAAAACTGTTAATTGAAATCTCTGGTTGTGTGTTACAACATGATAGACATACCATCAGTTGCTGCCCTACTTAATTTGCTTCCTTGAGAAATTGCTCTCTCAAACATATTTGCTATGTTGCCAAATGCATATTTTCCATAGCAGTTGCTTTGATGGACAGAGTGCAGATATTTTTGACTACTGATTGCTCTACCTCAAATACTTGTATCATCGTCATCTTAGCCATTGTCTACCCACTGCAGGATGAAGACTTCTTCTGCATGTTTCCAACCAAAGTATAATAAATAGTCAACACAGCAGTTATATTCAATTACTATGTGTATGCCTGTGTGTATATGTTCATGCAGGCCCATACACAAGCACTTGACAAATACACAAAATGTAAGACCACCTGCAGAGGGTATCTTTCAGGCCAAATATAATTGCTTCACTTCTGCCCATTGGAATAACACATTATCAAAGATAAATGATTATAACAGATTGTCTGATTTTTTTTGCATAGTACTGCTATTCTTCTCTCCCCTGTTTATCTTCTCAACTGAACACTTAAAAGGTTATAAATTTCTGTCAGGTGAGTAGAGGAGAGGGATTGTAATATTAACTTACAAACAAAAATCTAATTCACAATCTAAATAAAATATTCTCAACACATCATCTAGAAACTCTCTACTCTGCCTAAAAAAATACATTCTTCAACAATTCTTTTAAAAGGTGACACTCGTGCTGCAAAATAAACTCCTGGTTTCCAGCATCATCTTCTTTTCAAAATATGCCCCTAAGCACCACATCGGCTCTCATAACCTTTTTTAAAGATATAGAAATGCTTTATTCAGAAATATGCCCATTTACTCACAAAAAGAATAAAGGTAGACATCCTATGAGGGGGATTCAGATAGCAGGCATTTTGTAAATAGTTATGTCCCAATGTCTCAAAGGTACTTTTTTAAAAAAGGCAACTGGACTGTTTTTTTGAGGAGGAAGATGAAGATGTTTGCTTCTCATCCAAGAAGCTTCATCAGTTG
>JANHFK010003948.1:18282-28872 GCA_036250565.1 Sibynophis collaris | reverse complement strand
ACTCCTCCACCCCTACCCTGGGCCCTTGGCTGATGAAATGCACGGAAACCTGGCGGGCACATCTCTACGAGGGGGACACCCCCCTCTGGCCCTAACCAGGTTTCGGTTATTCCCGCCAGGTCTGCCTCCCCATCGAGGATTAAATCCCGAATGATGGGGGCCTTATTCACGGCAGACCTGACATTGCAAAGCATCAGCCTAAGACCCAGGTCCTGAGGCCCCGAACCCCCTATACTGCAGGTGGTGCCATGAGGGTCGGAGGTCGCCACGGCTTGTAAGTATCGGTGGCGACCTTCCTGCACTTGATATGGCCCTCGGCACACGCCAATCCTGCGTCTCCCAATGACCGTATTGATCTTAAATACTTCCTCCGGAATGACTCTTTGTCCCCCCGTTATATCGGACCCAAGTGTTTCTCCGTCCGGGCATATGGCCGGCCCTTCCCGTTCCACCTCGCTTCTCCCTCCCCCCCCTTCCTTATATTACTTAAATATATTTAAGTTGCTAAGTTTAAGTAACTATATATTTAAGTTGATGCAATTGTGGGCTTGGAAGGTTTTTCTGGCTGTTGTTTGCTTTTTGTTTTCTTACAGAGATCTCTGAACAACACATATACAGTTAATTGCAAGTAGCGCCATCCTAATTTATTGAGAAGCAGAAATAAAAAATAATTTTACAAGACATTATTCAGGTCACTAGTAACATAGATGTCTCTGTTCTGAGATACATATTTCTGATATATTTAGCATACAAGAGCTTTTTAAATTACAGATTTGAGTAGTTGAGAACAAATGGAAAACACATGGAAGGATGGCTCCTTTTATCTCTAGCTGTCATCTATGGGAAAGATGGTGGGAGAGAGACAATGACACAGTGATGGGTGTACAACACTCGCATTAGGTCATATCAAGTAGATCAAAAGTGCACAACTTTCATTGGCTTCATAGTCAATTAGTTTCAAAATCCTGTTGCAGTAGTAGTTGTAGTAGTAGTAATAGTTGTTGTTGCTGTATTTATTAAGGCAGATCAACTCCCAAAAGACTCTATATAGTTTGGGGAGATACAGGAATGTTAGCCCTTCCAGTCTGTCCAGACAAGAAGTACCAGCAGGAGGACAGAATCTTGCAAATCTGAAAAGTATTTCTCTCCTCCTTTTCTTTTACTCTCTGGAAAGTCCCTTCAGAAATACCGTGGGTTTTCTGCTTCTGTGGACCGAGAACTGCATGATGATTGTTTAGATGGCACTCTTCAGTCTGCCTCCCAAGGTCCTTCTGACATGCCATTACAAGGAATCTAAGAAATGACACTGATGTCTTAAGTCTTTGCAAGGTTTGGGGCAAAGCTTTTGCTACTAGGCCCCCCAATCCCAGCTCTCCAAAGCTAAAAGGATCTTCAAAATTTGCTCCCCTCAATCTTTAGCTATGTGAAAGACATGAACAGATGGCGATGGCCACACACAACTCTTGAACAAAAGCCATTACTTAGAATCGAAAGAATGGAACAAGACCAACATATTTCTTGGAAATCTCATAATAATTTTCTCATCCTACACAATACTTCATTCCTTTAAACCTCAGGAAATTTCCATGCAAAAGGCAAACGGAGACCAGAAACATGAAACCCATTTTGCTTTCTGCCAATAACTATAAAAAGGCATTCCGGTAACAATGTCACTTGTTAGGGAGAGCTCTAGGGGATGTCCTGCCTCCCTCTCTGGCCATCCAGTATCCCTTCTCTAATTGTGACTTTTCCATAGTTTTTCCTTACACCGTTTGGAACAACCACATCCAAGTTCATGAATACTAGGGACTGTTCACTATGCTATTGAATGAAATGTAATCAAGCAAATGTCTTCCCTGCCAACTCTCACCAATTCTCTCCAAAGAGGTTCCCTTTGACTGTCTCTACCAACAACTCTAGTAGTTGATCACTTGCTACAGTGAGTCACCCTCCCAGTCCCTCACCACCACCACCCCCGCAACCTCTACCTCCTGCTTTGGTTTAGAGTCTTGGTAGTTCCTGCTATCATCATCTATCTTTCTAGGGCATCTAGACTGATCCTGTGAGAGAAAGATAAGGCTTACACAACCCAACCTGACTTTCTGGAAACTAAAAAAGTCAAATGAATTTCTATAATGCCATTTCTTGGAAGAAGAATATAAAAGTTAAAAAAAAGAACAGCATAAAATCATCATGGCGAACCTATGCACGCATGCCACAGGTGACATGCAGAGCCCTCTCTGCGGACACACAAGCTGTCACCCAGCTCAGCTCCACCCCGCATGCATGCGCGCCTCCTGCTGGCCAGCTGATTTTCAGGTCACTGCTGCATGGGGTCACACCTGCATGCGCAGGGGACAGGGTTGTGCGTGCATGTGCGGTGGAGCACAGAGTGGGGGTTGCGCGCATTGCATTATAGGTATAGGCATACGTGTGTGCTGTTGCGCACCCACAACTCTTTCAGCACAGGATGACAAAAAGGTTAGCCATCACTGGCATAAAGATTCATTCCTTCTTGGGAGAATGGGAGATGGAGCAGTATCACTGCAGAAAATAAGGAAGATGACCCTGATGGAAGTATACAAACGTTGTTGCCCAGGGAAAAAGAGCTAAAGTGCAGGTTGTCCAGATAATATTTAGAAGAGGATCAGACAACCACCTAATTCACTGAACTATAAGGAGGAGGAAAAGGACTTCCGGTTGGCGCCGTGGCGGAACTGTCTGCAAACACCCACCAAGCCATGCCACACTCACCAAGTCACGCTCAAAGAACCGGTAGTAAAAAAATTTGAATCCCACCACTGCTCTGGTAGCACATTGTCATAGATAATGATCGCACTGATTGACAGTGATACTACAGTATAGGCAATCCTATGGGTCTAAACATAACATAAAGAACCATGTTGGTGGTTTCCTACCCTCTGCTTCGTCTTGATTCAAAAAGGCAGAATATGGTGATACCAGCGAAAGGATTAAACACCCTATCTAACCAAATCAACCTTCTGATAACCTCTAAGTGTTCTGATTTTTGTTTGCTTAAAAATACATTCTAAATCGGCACCGTGTAGCGTGATGCTTAAATCAAGTCACCAATGAAAAAAATCTAAAGCAAACAATACTGTATTCACCACTGGATGTCTTCCCGATCCCCCAAGATTTCCTTGACTTCTTCTCTGCATTTCTGCTGATGTTCTGGGTGCTTAGCCATTATATATAGTAGCCAAGAGAGGCCAGAGGATGTTGTGTCATGGCCTGCAAACATGAAAGTGTCCACTTCAGCACAGAGGTCTTCATCAGATAGTCCGGTTCCGTCTTCATACTGATAAACAGAGAAGAAGAATCAGCAAGGGACGCCTTCAATGAGCATTCATTTAAAGAAAAATAAAATAAAATGAGGTCATATAAAATCCGATCAAAGACAAAGGTGTCAAAAATGAGTTTTTAATTTATGATATTATTGGATTCACTGATACCATTGGGATTTATTATTCCATGGTTTGAACAAAGACACATAGGGCTCTTCCTTTTGGTTGAGTTAATGTATATTGCCTTAGTCTTTGAGTTGTTGAAAAGCATCTTTATTTTACTTTCTTTCTCCCTGTCCTATCCAAATAATAGTACAAATATGTCTGATTCATTTAGGGCTATTTTTGCAAGGAATTGAGGGATTTCATCACCCTACCATCCATCTTCCTTTCTGCAATTGTAAATGATAATAGGGTCTTTTCTTTAAAAAAAATGGTACACCTCTGAGAGTCTTTATCCCACCCTGGCCAATAAAATGCCATAAAATAGATCACATCCTCAGCAAAAAAAGTTGGTAGAAGGAAAACCTTTTTCTCTGCAATTGGCTGGGAATGAGACCAAGGCAACTGTCTCATGGGCATCAGGGGTGGGTTCAACTTACCTTCGCTACTGGTTCGCAATGGGAGTGTATGCATGTGCTCGTGCTCATTTCGCTCGTGCGCAGAGCTTCTACGCATGAGCAGAGCATCCATGATGACTTCCGGGCAATTGGGCGGAGCCTCTTTCCACCGCTACACCCAGTTCGCAAGATCTGGACTGAACTGGTAGGAACCCACCATTGATGGGCATGTCCAGAAAGAATTTTCCCTACCGGTTCTGTGGGTGTGGCTTGGTGGGTGGGTGTCCTGTGACTGAGTGGGCATGGCCAACTCAACGTCACACACATCCATGCCCGCTCAGTCACATGCCCCCCCAAACCACGCCCACAGAATCCGGTAGGAAAAATTCTTCGGTAACACTCTCTCTTCCTGCAGCTGCTGAATCTGTAGCCAACTGAAAAAAGAGTGCGGCTGCAGGCACTTCTTGCGCCGAAAGATTCAGCGGCTGTAGGGAGAGAGAATGTTACCGGAGTGAGCCACTCCCCTTGTTAAATGCGCTGCATGTTTAACAAGGGCAGCGATTGACTAACTCAATAATATTCTTTACCAGGAGCCTGCAGCCGTTGAATCTTTCAGCGCAAGAAGCAAGATAAGGGGGCAAGATGCAGGCTGGCAGGGAGCCCAATGGCAACAGCTCAGCCATGGCTTGCCTTCCCTGGCAGCCAGCCATGGGAGGAAGTTAAGAGCAGCCAGCCGCATGGCAAAGGGAGAGCAGGCGGCACCGATCGAGGCAGGCGGCAGGTGGGTGGCAGCTCCAGGGCAAGACCAGAGCTGGGGAATGATGCATTCCCTGACCCAGTCGAGGTGGGTGATGAGTGGGTGGCAAGCAGGCGGTGGCTCTGGGGCCTTGGGGAATCACACATCCCTGGGCCCCAGCCCCCGACCCAAGGTAAAGGGTGAGCAGGCTTTACCTTTGGTGAGCTGAGCAGGCGAGGTGACTGGTGAGGTGAGTAGCTGGGCCGTGTGGAGAAGGGAACTTATATAGGATGGGGGGGGGTCTAGCAGCTGGAAGCCCTGAGCAGCTGGAAATGCCTAGTGAACCGGAAGGTGTGAATGAGCTGGAAGTTGTGAATGGCCGACTGGGCAACCGGGAGTGGGCAGGGCCACCAGGGATGATTGCCATCAGTTCAGCGAACCAATGGTGATCATCGCCACCAGTTCTACCAAATCGGTCAGGACCAGTAGGATTTCACCCCTGGGCATGTCTTTTAAAAATTATAAGATGATTTCCTGACAAGATGGGCAGGACATTCGCCTTTTACCCTGGTTAGCAAACTTCCAGTGTTGCCACATAAAAGGAAATGAGAATTATTTCTGTTTTCCCATTGCAACAACTGCATGAGAGTTATAAAAGGGAAAACAGGAAAGCTTTCCTCTTTATAGCCTTGAACATTTTGCCCAATAATAGAAAAAAACAGAATTCCCATATAGACTTTGTTCCTCTTAAGTGCTGCAGTAACGGATCTGATGAAATGTTCCCTTCTCTGCAACTTTTAAGGAGAACATCAACTCCCTGACCTGGCAGCTCCATTTGTTCCACAATTTATTTGCACAAATGCTTTGAGTCAGCAACCATTTGATATAGAAAATTCCTATCTGCAGTATAAAAATTGCAAGCTTTTTAAAATATAGGTTGCTTTAACTATATTTTTCTCTGGTACAGTTGGCTTTCTCATCTTCTTTTTTTTTCCAGACATTGCAAATAAGTCACTGACAAAGATTCAAATTAATTGTCCCTGGTTTATTATAATACCTATTCTGATTTACTGGTTTTTCATTAACACATCAATTTTATGTCCAAGTTGTTCTACTTGTCATTGTAAACAAAACAATATTTCATTTTGTGTTGCAATAAGTTTCATAACAGTGTGAGACCAGAGGCTGTTAAAAAAACTTCCTATAGTTTCTTACTTTGGCACAAAGAAGAATGTCCAAAAAATCCAAATGTCGCTTCTTTTGGATCTTTTCAAGCTCTCTTTCGTGACGTAGTGATTTCTTTCTCTCTTCAATTACTTTTTCTATGAAGTAATACAAGATGAGTTAATGCCAGGAACGAAAAATTCACTGTGTTTGCCTCTTTTTATCATTTTATTCCTTGACTTCGGGAAAAAATGGGCTCTGAGAGATTAATTTGGTTCCTTTTATTATAAATAAAATTTGCAATATGCAAGCTAAGAACTATTCAGAATCAAATCAGTATACACCGAAATCCCTTATTAGGCTCCAAGTAAATTCAATTATGTCTTTCTGATGCTAGTCAATGTTAGTAATGATGAATAAAAGTCATTGTGTGTTGGCAGGTCAAGGATTTCACTGACATATCTCAAGACCGTAATGAGGCTTATCCCCATAATTAGAAGAATCAGAAAACATTGCTTATATTATAATAAGTCTCGTTGAAGTCTATGGGACTTGCTTCTAAGACGACATGTGAAGGATAAGGCTGTGAAATAAGTGAAAAATTAAAATAGGCTGTTTAAGCATCGTACAGGTCATTAACTTCTGAGTGAAGATTGAACTACTTAGCTGCCAAATAAAACAATGTTTTGAAAAACTTTCTACTTCTCATATAATAGCTCTTATATAATAGCATTAGAGTTTCACTCCAAGTGGTTTCAACATGTTTGCTTTCGATTAGTGAAACAGTCCACCAAAGATGACCTCAGGCTACAGCCATTCCTTCTCCATCTTCAGATATCCTGGAATTACTCTCATAGTAATTTTAATTTAATCCTACCAAAGAACACAAGAGTTACCTGTATGCTGGTGTGCCAATTTACAAGCCTGTTTAAAATGCCGCCCTGATGAGGTACATGAATATAGGAAATCACTCCGAAGTACAGTAGAGGTAATTCTCCGAAACAACAGGAAAGTTAAGTCAGACACAGCTTGGACATAATAATCCAGGTCTCTGATGGAAAGGAAAAAAACATTTATTTACAAATATATATATATATATATATATGTGCTACACAAATATGATCAACGTTACCCAATACCCATGTTATTAGAATGTGTTATTATAAAAGTTTTAACCTGTCAGTTTGGCAATTGCTCTTCTGACTGAATGCACATTTCATGATGCTGTCGAGAGTCATTAAACTAATATGGTCAAACATCTCCAAAGATTTCATGGGCTCCTTTGCAACCAGTTTCTCCCATTTATCCTAGTGGGGAAAATAGAGATGGAACAGCATCAGCTGTTTATAGGGTCCTCGTGCCATTTTGGTGAACTGCTGTCCAATGTACCATTGAGTTCGGCTCAGCTTCAGATAACTACATAGATATGTCCGTATTACTTACTTAGCAACAACATGGAAGAGATTTCCCATTCTCATTTTCTGGAATTATTCTGGACTAGTTTATAGGTAGTCCTTGGCTTACAATACAATTGAGGCCAACATTTATGCTGCTAAGCGAGACAGTGGTTACATGAGTTTTGGGCCATTTAAAGATCTTTCTTGCTACAGTTGTTAAGTAAATGACTACAGTTGTTAGTAACATGGCTAGTAAGTGAATCTGGCTTCCCCATTGACTTTGCTTGGCATAAGGTCACAAAAGGTGATCACACAACCCCAGGACGCTGCAATCAACATAAATATGAGTCAGTTGCCAAGCATCCTGGATTCTGATCCTGATCCCATGACTGTGGGGATGCTGCAGTGGTCATAAGTGTGAAAAACTGTCATAAGTCACTTTTTTTCAGTGCTGTTGTAATTTTGAATGGTCTCTAAATGAACCGTTGTAAATCAAGGACTACCTGTACTTTACAATTCTAGAAATTCTGATGGTTGCTTATCTAAGAGTTAACTAAGAATGTCCTGCTCAGTTTACAATAGTCCCTTTTGCATGTGTTTGTATAAATACCTGGGAAAAAAAACTTTCCTTACCAGCATAACTTTGGTGGAATTTGCAACTAATGCCACATAGGGCTTCAAAATATTATAGTGAAAAGCTGGTGTTAACAACCGTCTGTGCTGACGCCATTTTGTGCCATCTAAGACAAGCAGTCCTTTTCCTGGAGGTACAAAAAGAAAAAGATAAATTATGTTGAATTAAGTGGTAGTGGCAGTGATGGTGATAATGATGCTATTATTCCATCTGCTCTGACCGAGCTAAGAGATTGTTTGTACTCAGAATTAGATAGGCAGTTTATCTCATGCTTGAGACGTTTGAAAGCGTTAAGACAGAGTCAATGTACCTGCCGCGTCAAGGCCCATCTTTCAAAATCCCATAAAACAAATCTCATCAGAAATGACAGCAGGGTTTTAAAAATGGGCCTGCACCGACCAGAATTGCTTCTTTTGATATTGGTTTGACACAGTGATGGTCATATTTCAAGCACAGAGCTCAAGGATCGTTGCATATCATTTCAAGTTGTCTTAGAATTCCTGACAGGAATATGATTTCTTTATCTCTCGTTTGCTTATTCATCCGAAATATAGGTAAAAATTTACCTTTTCATCTCCCTGTAGCTTTCCATCCATTCTTTGGAGGTTAGGGAAATCAGATATTGAAGCTTTTGAATGGAAGAAACTGCTTTTATTCAAGACAATACATAAACACACTAGACCCATGCAGTATGAGCCTATCTTTTATTTCTATGCAGCAGATTATATTAAGAATACTTACTCCATGGGAAATTGCATAGGAATACAAACGGATGGCTGGTTTTAAAATAACCCGAGTTGGCTTTCATCCACAGCGCTTCGTGCTAATTAAAGAGGAAAGTGATTTTTTTAATCACTCCTTCTTCTCTCTGTTTGTATAAATATGAGCTAGCAGTGTGCTGCAGCTGCCAAAAAGTCAAAATAGTCCTAGGCTGCATTAACAGAAGGATAGAATCAAGATCACATGAAGTGTTAATACTATTTTATAATGCCCTTGGTAAGGCCACACTTGGAATACTGCATCCAGTTTTGGTTGCCATAATATAAAAAAAGATGTTGAGACTCTAGAAAGAGTACAGAGAAGAACATCAAAAATGATTAGGGGACTGGAGGCTAAAACATATGATGAATGGTTGCAGGAATTGGTATGTCTAGTTTAATGAAAAGAAGGACTAGGAATGACATGATGGCAGTCATCCATCATGGATGTTACATGTTACATGTATGTTACATCATGTATGTTACATCATGGAGGTTCCAATACCTAAGGGGCTGTCACAAAAAGAGGAAGTCAACTTATTCTCCAAAGCACTTGAATGGAAATTAAATCAAGGAAAGAAACAACCTAGAACTAAAGAAAAATTTCCTGACAATTACAACAATTAATCAGTGGAAGGACTTGCTTTTAGAAGTTGTGGGTTCTCCAGCATTGGAGATTTTTAAAGAAGAGATTGGACAACCATTTGTCTGAAATGGTACAGGGTTTCCCACTTGAGCAGGGGCTTGGACTAGAAGACCGCCAAGGCAGGGATGAAATCCAGCAGGTTCTGACAGGTCCTGGAGAACCAGTAGCGGAAATTTTGAGTAGTTTGGAGAACCGGTAAATACCACTCTGGCTGGCCCTAGAGTGGAGTGGGAATGGGGATTTTGCAGTATCCTTCCCCTGCCATTCCCACCAAGCCACGTCCACCCAGCCATGCCCATAGAACCGGTAGTAAAAAAAATTGGATTCCACCACTGCTCCAAGTCCCTTCCAACTCTGTTATTCTGTTATTCTATACTGTTGTTTTTTCTTCCTATGTTGTCCCATTTGCAGAGTCAGCTTGTTTTGTATTACTCTCACTGCAATTCTTATAACAAAGCTATCATTACATAATATGACAAGGTGTTTGAAGAGTCTGACACTGATTTGGGCTGAGAAGGTATTACTTGATTGGTTCTAGACCTCCATTAGGCACAGAAGCTATTGGGTGACCTTCATTAATTCACCATTTCATTCATTAAAGTGTAGATGTGATGATCAGACTCTTATGATCAAATTGAAATTCTTGTAAATTAAATCAAGCCTTTGCAACTTGATAACTTTCAGGTGCGATTCTGAATATAGTTCCAGATTTTGATCCCATTATATACAGTACAGCCAGTCTCCAGAAGACCAGAAAAGATCAACTTAACATTGGAAAGCTACACTAAAACAAATGATATAATAACAGTTAAATTATCAGTTGAACTGTTTGAAAAAAAAAGGGGGGGAATAGAAAAAATACTTATAACTGATTTTAATTTTTACACATACCAATCCAAGGAATGAATGGTGCATAGATGAATTCAGGCTTTGGATCTAGAAAATTCAAAGAATATCAGAACAAAGTTATAACACAATGCTGAACATATACTGAAATAATTAACTTATTTGGCATAGATAAAGTTCACATTGTAAGTTTACTGCATCTTTCTTTCATTGAACAAATATGAGAGAATCAGTAACTCTGATATGTAAGATATATATGCATATGTGGCTCATATATATATCTTACATATGACAACCAAGATAATTTACATGAAAATTAGTGGCTATCAAAGTTCATGATAAAAATAATGGATCATTCTCTTTTGGTTTATGTTTATTATTATATTTATATATCGCCCTTCTCTCGAGAGACTCAGGGCGGTGTACAGCCATAGATAAAACACACTATACAAAATTTAAAAGAATAGTAAAACCATATATATAATTAGGCCGCGATAAAAATTCTACTAATATATAGCTCACTAAAAATCACTAAAAGGTCCAT
>JANHFK010003946.1:25132-39132 GCA_036250565.1 Sibynophis collaris | reverse complement strand
GAAAATAAGACCCTGTCTTATATTTTTTTGAACCCTGAAATAAGCGCTTGGCCTTGTTGCCATGTGCTCAAAAGCCTGATTCGGCTTATTATCAGGGGATGTCTTATTTTGGGGGAAACAGGGTAGCTTTTATAAATATTTGTTTATAATATATTTAAAATATATAAAATATTTGTTTATAAATATTTGTTTATTGGTAAGTGCAGTTGGTATAGCTGAATGGAATATGGAACAGAAGATCTTAATTTTCACTGAAGACTATCTTATCTATATCCAAAATTTCAATAGACGAATTTATCATGAAAAAAATTAATTTTGGCACCAGTTACAAAATAGATCTGATGTTAATTGTTTAATAAAGGTAACAAAGAATTAAAATTATTTTTAAGGATACATCCTGTTGATTCAGATACAAATACTTACTTTTGGCTGCTTTTGATCTTGTACGTATGCCTTCTTCCATATTAAATATTTCTTCCCCTTTTACCCTGATATCTTGAAGGCGCTTGTCATCTGTGTTGATACCATACTGGAGTAACTTACATAGAGCTACAGAACTGAAATGTTTAAAAATAATATATTTCATTTCATTTCATTCTACCTATAGGACATATATATAAAAGCATAAGCGAAGATTTGAAACATTTTATATCATTTGGATGTGTAACCAAATATTTAACAGGACCTATGTCATGAACGTTTATATAATTATTTTAATAATCACAATTTATTTTACCGCATTTTAAAAACAAAGATTAGGCAAGACTTTAAGATATTGTTCTATATTACTGTATGTGTGGTATTCTCTGGGTACATTCTGGCTTTTTCTTTCCAATATCCTTTTCCATAATTCCTAGTGTTTCTTCTTTTCCACCCAATTTGAAATCCCTATTATCAAGTTTACTACCAACACAGGACAACACTTCTACTTTCTTTTTGAATGGGTGGGCAGGATGCTTAACAAAATCCAGCCCTCTACCACTCTTAATGGATATATTCCCACTCCTTTATATAAGAGATGTTTGTGTTCTAAACAAGGCATAAATCCTTGTACAGTATATAAAGGACTATATAAGGTCAATTTGTTTTGAACAATTCATTATAACAAAATTACGATAAAATGCATTGCTTCTTACTTTCTTTAAAAAACAATTAAATACTTGTTCCAATCTATAGAAATATACACTGCAGTAACAAAAAACCTTACCTGACCTTCCCTTCATACTGTCCATAGAACAAATGTTGTCGACTCATCCACTCTGACATTACAAATTCCAGAGCAGGCTTGCCTGTTGGTCCAGGTAAACTACAAAGAAATTCTAGTAATGGTTCCAGCTGAGAATGAACTAGATGAGCAAATACCATGATCAAAGACTGCAAAAGAAATCAAAAGAAGATAATGATAGCTTCAATTTCTAAAAAACAATCTCATGAATAAAATATCAGTATCAATATTAATTTTATATATATGTATATATATTCTGATAATTATAATGAAATAAATATTCCAATAATTACAGTTTTCATCTATTTTACAACTTTCTTACCTGCATTACAGTGAGTGTTTCTGCTTGCTGCATTTTACTAAGAATTGCTCTGAGAATCTGATCCAGATTTTCTCCCAATTCACTCCCAACTTTGGAAATCAATGTAGAAACTAGCCTGCCTACGAAGGCAGCTGTGAATTCTGAGGTGCGTGGATCCAGAAGTTGACTCACCACCTGCATCACATACCACAGTCCATTGTGGCCTTGCTCATCATGCCACTGTGCAATTTGTTCCAAAGCGACTGAGATGTATGCGCGTAAACACTCACCACCATTCTGAATAAACATAATAATAAAGCACAAAATCTTTCATTCTAAAAAGAATTCAGATATTACAACCAAACATCTTCTTATCACTCAGGATGAAATAGTAACTGGGGATCAAAGAAAAAAACCCCCACAATAAATCTTTTCAGATGACCCTACTTTGCTTCACTTTTTTATAAGACCCCTTTAAAGATCTAGGTACTAAGCCTGAAGAAATAAAAGAAACACTTATTTGGCACAATTCTTGGAAAATTTAGACTTCTAATCTAAACATCCAGAGGATGAAATTGATCCATATGATGATCCAAACAGGTGGATCGAAGGTATAACCTTATAAAATGTTATTCATTTTTTCATGCAGGAATGCCTAATGTTATTCATATGCATTAGTTAAATTTAAGTGCTGGCATGGTAGAAACAGGTACACAAAGAAATAAAAGCCAAAATTGATATTTTCCGGAATGCTTGTTGCATTTAAACAAGTATATTTTATCAACTTGCTTGAACAAGTGTTATTTTCCCCCTGAAAGTAAGATTACTGAAGCTTTTTCAAAGTATGTCAACTATCTAAAATTAAATAGCCTATCTCTAAATAGCATTTATCAGCCATATATCAACCTTTAATTTTCTGCTTTCTGTATATCTACTCAGGCAGATACTGTAGCAAACCAATTACTAAAAAAGGAAGAGCAAAACAGGTAAAATTTGACAACGTTCCTAAGTGTTGTAAGTGTGAGAAATAATAAAAACTACATCATGATATAATAATACACTATATTTTACATATTTGTACCCAATGTCAAGATGCAAGTACAATAGGCTGGAGCTTGTGTTGTACAGTTGCCATGCCTTTTTGTCAGTCCCATTGCATAGATGCCTATGCTAAATTTTCTGCTATCAATAAAACTTAGAGAAAACTAAATTTCAGTTGTAAAAGATTTGCTTCGTGTTTAAATAATATAATAATAAAAATTAAAAAGCCATTTACATTTCATTAATGGAATTGATTGCCATTTGCAGTCAAATTATCCCTGCATCTTAATCATTATGAATCCAGTTGGTTTAAATACAGAAACTTTATACAAATGACTGAACAGCCACTCACAAAATATTACCTGCATGGTAGCATTGTCATCTGTGTGCAGGCTACACTGAGCCACAGCAGGAAAAGCTTGGAAGATTAAGAGGTCCGAAAGAGGTGGTTTAGTATTTCTTACAACAGTTGTTAATATGTCTATTGAAGTCTGAAAAAGAAAAGAAATCAGAGGTGGGAATTAACGAGCTGGGAGGGGGGGAGGTGACATGGTGCAAGGAGTAGAATTAGTTTAGCTAACAGTAATTAAAACTAATGAGCAAGTGTCGTTTTGTTTTCTAAAACTTAGAAGCAACTAGTTCAAGATGACACTTCTACAATCTTTCTACCGTTTGGTTGGTATTTTAAGTAACTAAAAAATTTTTTTTTCTGCTTTCCACATCTATAGTTAAAATCTGAAAGTTCCATTAAACTGAATAACTTTTTAAACCTTCCCCACTTTTGTTCCTTTACTTTGAATTCACTTGTTATCTTTGTTTTATTTCCATTAATATATTACATTTCAAGAAATTACTTAAAACTATGTTCTCCTGTAAACTGTTAATTGTAACTATGGAATGCTAAATGATTACCTGATTGTCCTTTTAGCTATTAATTTAAGTATTATACTATATTAATTGCTTTAATTATACTTTCATTTTTAGACTTCTCGAATATATAAGCCTATTTAATACTTATATTGTTTGGCTTTGCAGAGGATCTCTCCTTTAATGTATTTTTCATTAGGATTTTAAGAACAAATGCTTCTTTTTTTAAATCAGCAGTCAGGCTATACAAATGTTTCTATATTTTGAGAAAAATGTCTGTATACTTACTGCACAAAGTCCTGCTGGAATTTTATCAACAGGAGCTTGCATGATACTGACAAGAGTTGGAATTAATCTCATCTGCATTGCATCCTGACAGGCTTCTATTTGTGCTAGTTCCTTAAAAATATCCTGGGCAAGAGAAGCGACAACTGGATCTAAATAAAGAAATAATATCAATTACTAAGAAATATCCTAGTAAAATCATAATGTTATAATAAGAAAAAGCAGCCTCTAACATCACCCTGTCTACTAACAAGTATTCTAGCCAATACACAACTCACATGCGTTCTTAGAATATTACACTGCTGAGTGGTTTCAGTCAAGTGTTTTGTTCAAACAGTATTCAGAAAAAAATGCAAAGATACAAAATAGAGGGCATCCTGGGGACCAAGGAATGATCAGTTTATTAGTTCTCCTTCTAATAAATGGGTGTTCTGTAACTGTCCATGCTCACCATTTGAGCAATTTTCTGAGTGCTAAAATGCTACCTATCACAGTAGGAAACAAGCATAACAAAAAGCAGCAATTTTGTATAAATCGACTTAATAATATTTCTGATAAGCTTTTTTAAAAACCCTATGGCCTTTTAAAAAAATACTGAAAAAAACAAAATCCGTGTAATCCAATTTCTTTATTTAAAAATATTTGAAATCAGCAGTGTTCTTTGAATATAATAATCTGAAATCATAATCAAAAGCAAGTCTGAGCACGTACCATTACTATATTTGAGAAATATTGCAATGGTGAAGGGACAAATCTTGTTCTCCACATTTGCTGTAAAGGCTGGATCTACTGTGCAGACAATGCAAAGAGTTTCCATCACAAGATTGAGAACCTCTGAACTAAACTGAGCTGCCAAGTGGATTAAACCATCAAGGATACTAGGAAGAAAAGGCTGTAGGACATGGGTGCTTTCAGAAATCTTCAGTTGGTCACAGTAGCTAGGAAAAAAACATTTTAAGAAGAAAAATTATAAAATTATATTTGTCAATAAGATTGTAACACAGCACAACATTTCTCAAAATCATACATCTTCACCATTCTAGGTATTATACATTCTCAAAATTAAATCATGGTGTTATGCTACTGTTCAACTAATACAGGTCTTCAGCTACATACCCCCAGATAGCCCTTACTGCAGAAATTCGCACAGAAGGAGGTTGTGTTTCATGAAGGCCACTGACTGTTGCTTGTAGAAATTGCTGGATGAGCTCTGGAGACATTGCAACTGTGAACCGACTGGCCGCCCAAAGAGCACGGCCAAGAAGGAAAGGCGAAACTATAAGAAAAAACCAACCAACCATAGTGTTATTGCTATTGTAGCTCTCTCTCAAAACTATCATTCGGTAACAGGCCCTATATATATTAGTGAGACAGTTTACATAAAAAAGAAGTTATCTTTTTACACATAAACATGTTAGGTGTTGTAGCCTAGTGGTATAAAGTATGCACACCTGAGTAATATTGTAATACAGCATACTTCTTTAATTCTCCAAATGCAGGTTGAAGCAAATAAATGAATGTACCTGATCATTTTTATTCTATGGATTTTAACAGAAAGGACAAGTTGCCATTATGTTAACAAGAATGTGTTTGTATTCCTTACTTTTTGACTGTTGGCAAAGAGAAGACATAGGTAATGTTACCAGGGCTTTGAATGAATCAAAACAAACTTCTATTTGCAGACCAGAGTTAAACTTCCTTTTCTGCTTTGAAATTTTCATTAAATGACATAATTGTAAATCTGATTTTATGTTTGGAAGAATGTTTCTGAATTAATCTCATCCTGTGTATAAAAAAAAGGACTCACGCCTACTTAAATGCCACACAATTTGTCCATAACCACAAATATTCTCTTAAAATTTATCCAAAATCTATACATTATTTTGAAAAGATTTTTGGTATTTCTCTTTATTATTTTTAGGCAACCATAAGTACCTGACAGGTTGAGATCAGCAAGAAGAACATTGGTTAGAAATCCATGCATATCAAAATGTATCCTTCCATTTTTTACACAATCTGTGATAAGTGACTTGACTGAGCCTAGAGCCAGCATGCAAGCTTCATGTATCTTCCACCTGCAAAGAATAAATTACTTAAATTTTCTAATATTCAATTTTCTTACTTGATAACTAAAAAGAAGTAGGAAACCAATGGCAAACTAAGAAAATAATAGTTGGGTTACCATATATAACATAAATAATACTGCGGTTATTTAACTTTATTTGGAAATATGGGTTGTTATATACTTGAAGTATGTTAGTTAACTGATGAATATTTGAGATAGTTTTTTACAGATGTAGTTTAATAAGAGTAACTTAATCTGTTTGAATTATAACAGGGAAAATTGTATATTGGATTAGTATAAATACTATTCTCATATGAATTAGTTTTACTCTTTATCTTAGTGTATTAGTATTAATCATGTATAGTATTAGTTTTAATTAAATTAACAAGGAATAAAAATATAAGCAATATCCTATTGGATTGGATCCCAGTTCATCTAGTCATATTGGCCAGCCAACTGCACAAGGAAGACACGTTACCCAGCAGAAGGCAACCGAACAAAATTATCAATTGAACTAAATGCTGTCAAGACTAATATCTATTGAGCCCATAACTTCCCTGAATTAGTCCAACCCTTTTCTGAAACCAGCCAAGCTGGTAGCCACTATCAAACGCTTAAGATTTTAAAGTATTTTGGATTATCTGATCAATATTGGAATACAATATTAGAATATTTATGTCTAGAAATTCGAAACAAAATTTTTAATTGAAAGTAACTTATTTAATGTATAATATTCTTTGGAATTATTATCAATGGCATTGAACCAGGGAGCACCATTTATTATGTGTGGAAATAGGACAAGAGGCAGAAACCCAAAGACCAGCTGGCCGGTGGGAGGTGCGTGAACATGCATGGAGGAGCTGAACGGGGGCAACATCTCATGTGCCCACAGAGAGGGCGCTGCATGCCATATCTGGCATGCGTGCCATAGGTTTGCCATTACAGTTATATACTGTATACCATATCCTGTGATTATTTTAGGAACAGTAAATATAACAGTATGCCATAGATTTGGTGGCTTTTACCATATGGTGTGGATCCTATGATAATCATAAAAGTTCATTTGTTTCCATTTTCATCTTAAATCCCATTTTTCTGTTCTGATATGCATGCTTTCAAATCTAGTACATGACTAAGAGAAAGGAGAGGACAGACAATTGAGAATATTTAGTCTTTAACTAAATGAGATCTATGGGCATAGATCTATGTTTCTGTTACTTCTGCAGAGCGAATCAGTAAGTGGATGTCACAACAGTCACTGCTTACAGAATTCACTATTTTGTAGGAAAAACAAAGCAAAATCCAATCTTCATTTCATAGAAACTGACAGCATTTAGCCATTATTAAAACAGGTATTAAATTGGCAGTTAATCAGTGTCCAATCTTATTTATAATAATAAATTGCATTTTTTGCTGATTGTTATGTAATAATATCAGTGTAATTATTTTGTTAAACAAACTTCAGAGCTGAGTATTATGGAATCTTGTATCATCAACATTATCAGTATCTTCCAGCTGCATTTATATGATCTCCTAATGCCAATGTCCTTCAGCATTCTATGGAAGAAAGGTTAGCTTCTGAGCAATATTAAAAATGATAATAAATCAGGTGATTTATTCTCCTGTAATTTAAGCAAAAAGGGTCTAGAAAACTAGCATTTATTCTGCCTTATGAACAACCTTAGCTTACTTATTAATGTCCCCAAATAACTTATAATGGTCAATGAGAAAGCAGCTGCTCTAATTCTAGATTTTTCATTTCTAACTTGATTATAAGATATATAATACTAGTTTGTTTCATTATGGATTAAATATTCTGATACTGTCACCTATAGAAACTGCTTTCTTACCAATGTTCAGCACCAGTATTTTTGGCTTGCTCCGCTTCCTGCAAGTGTCTTGTAGCTGCAGCAGCCAAAGCTGTTGCACTTTCATTCTGGAAATCAGCTGCCACAGCCTATACAGAAGTATGACAATAGCTCACATTTTCTAGAAAAGGTAAAGGGAACCTTCATATCACTATTCTTTGTTGATAATGAAGTTAGCAGTTATAGTGAATAGCTTCAAAACAGTCAGGAAGAAATATTAACAAAATTATCTTCTTTTTAGCATTTTGAAATATTTTAGATATTCACATGAAATACAAGGATGCCAAGGATGGGGAGAGAATAGAGCTCAACATAGCAAACATTGGAAGAGTTTGAAAGCAATCTAATAGCATTCATATGTATCTTCTTTCCAAAACGGTGAGTAATAAATGTAAAAAAGAAAAATGCTAAATAAAAATAGTTCTATTAAACAGCCTTTCTGACATTCATTACGTTTATGTATCTCCTTTTAAACTATCCACTAATTGCTTCATTCTATTTTCAACTTAAAACCTGAGAGCAGAATAGCTCTCATAAAATAGCATAAAAATCACACATTCTCAGGTAGCAAGCATTAAGAGTCAAGTATGTACATAGTGACATACAGTAAATTACTTATTAGAAACAACTTCCATTTGCCACTATTGTGTAGATCAAAAGAAACAAATCTATATTCTACCGCTTATTACTGGTTTTCAACTTCTATCAGCATAGGCCATCACTGTCATTGGTCAAGGACAGTGAAACGTATTTCAACATCTGAAGAACTATACATTCTACATTCTTGGTTTATATTTTTTAAAACATTTTAAATTTGTACCATTGTAAAATCTTACCAGCAGCAAGTCCTGTGCAGCAATTCTAACTGTATAGGAAAATGTATCATCATCTTCATCCTCAACAAATTGTTGTGGATTAGCAGTCCAGACTTTTATCTGAAAAGCAACCATAGCACTTCAATAATTTATAGAAATACCTTTGCTTATTCAACACTACACATAATTAAACTCCACGTATAGGTAGTCCTCAGTAAATGACCATTGTTTGTGACCATTCAAAATTACAGCAGGGCTGCATGAATGTAATTAAATTAAATTCAGGTTCCTGAAGTTACAGCTATTGCAGTGGCTCTATGGTCATGAAATCAAAATGCAGACACTTCACAGCTCACCCCCATGGCTCACCCCCATGCTTAACAACCAGGTGGGATTTGGTTAATGATGGCAACAGGTGCACCAGCCCATCGCTTGCGTGGACCGGTTCCCTTTCCCACCCAGCCAGGCTGCCAAACCGCAAAGGCTGGGGATCGCTGCTCTAGACTGTCTGCTTGGAAACTTTTGTGTCTTTTTTTTTCACACCAGAACATTGCAAGTCAACTTTTTTGCTGTCTTAGTTGTAGATTAGCTGCAGGGTAGTATCAAGATGTAGGGAGTGTCTTAAGACTATTATCTCTAAAAATAGTGGGGCACTGGGGCATCTTCATGACAAGCAGAATGTGTGGTTAAGATATTTATCTAGTAATAAACTGTTTAGATAAATATTATGGATCCATTACTCATTTAAACTATTATAGAGAATAAATCAGTATTTTGCCATATGGTACAGCTTGCGTAATTCAGACGATTAAACTAAAACAGGTTAAATCATTGATACTATGTTTGCAAAAGGAACAACTTGCAAAAGGAAAAGATGCTTTAATGACTTGCAGAGAGACACTGTGCTCACACAAGATCTGAGATAGATTATTTTGATGTACATACATTCTTGCAAACATTAAAATATGAATGAGGTTTGAAAAACATTTTACTTTGAGTAGAAAGCCTGGGTCCCTGCAGGTGGTGCTAAATGCCAACTTCAAGCCCAAGATGAATGAGACTGCTTGGAGTTGTATTTCATCAATATCTGAAAAGTAATAAGCTTCTAGCACATTTTCTACAATTTAAAGCATGAAAAATGTGCTTACCTGTTCTTCTGTTATCTGCATATAGAGAATGATGTAATATATTAATTCAGGCAATGCTTTCTTCACTGTGCTTTTAAACTTGTGGTTTTCTAATAGAGCATGAACAAACTCGAATATGCTGAAAACTAGGTTTTCAAAGCCCAAAACTTCACCTAAATTTTAAAAATTATATGAAAAATATTAAAGATCTTTCAAATTATTACTTTAGTATTTGACAATTATATTATTTTACATAATTCAAATGTGATACTATTGCCAATTGCCAATAGCTTTCATTGTTTTACTCACATTTTAAATATAAAAAATATCCAAATATATATGTAAGAAGAAAACTTATTAAAGCAATCTAAATTTGTTATATTTGCCAATTTGTTATATTTGCCCATTTGTCATTCAAAGTATCTATAGCCAACTTATTCTCTGTATGACAACTCAAAGCATCACTGATTAAAGACTGATTTTTTTCTTTACAAGGAACATATTTTAAAATTTCAATTTTCATTACATCTCTAATAAAGAGTTTTCCTACCATCAGAATCCACTGGATCTTCCACTTCTTCTGTATAATTTACTTCTGTTCTCACATAGGTAGTTGAGTAAATTAAGGAAAATAAATACAGCTACCATACAATTAGATTGCAATGCAATTATTTCATCTATGGAGAAAACTAGATAATGAAAAATTCAAAGACTATCATTTATTAGAAAAAGGTCTAATAAAAAAAGAATATCAACTGAACTAATAGGAAAAAAATGCCCTCTCCAAAGTATTTATTTTTTATTAGCAAATCATTCAGATTCACCTTTACATTAGAAATAAAATAAGACTATCAAAATTAGAAAATGTGTAAAATACTGTACGTACAAACCATTATTAAAAAGATCTAAATATGTCAATTGTGCAGTACGGTCTAAGAGTAGTAATATCAACCTAATCAGTTTTTTACTTTCTGACAAAAATATGCCATGTATTCACTTAAACCTTCAAAAAATATCAGCCTTCAGCTTCAGCTCAACCCTCTCCTTAATTACATCTTTCAGTCCCATCAGTTACAGCAGAAGCAGTATGTTTCAGGTTCTGTCTATTATGAAATATTACCTGATGAGACCCAGGTTATGAAATTTAGTATCTATCAACTTTTATAGACACTATCAACTAGTATCTATCAACATGGAAAGCTAACAGCAGCCTTACATGAAAGGCAGCATTCACTAAATCACAAGGGATTTGGTATAGAAAAGACAACTTGAAAGCCTGTGGGAAAAATATTTTAAATAGATCTTTTGGATTCTTGATTATAATCGCTAAACTATATTGCTGAAATATTTTATTGTAAATTAGTGTCTATCACCTTTTCTCCCTTTCAAGGAAATTCAAGCAAACCAAAGCAAAAAGGGTATAAGGCTGCACTTTCTGTCAGTGTATTCCAAACAATAGGAAGAATCTGTTGCATAGAGGAAATCATGTGTCTTGGGTAGTTTTTCACTAAAGCTGTCACTGCCTGCAGAAAGAAAAATAGAGCATTAGAATTAATGACATGCTTTCATTTATAATATTACTATTTTGCTTTAAGCACCATTCTAACATTATATTTATATTTCTTCCTCTCCAGAAAAGTCCTCTGCCATATAGTAGCCATTGGATGCATGCAAAACTAAACACATTTCAGGAATTATCACAGCAACTTGTTTTGAAATTGAAACTGTTTTAAAATCAAACAAAAGTGTTACAAATTCGAAGTATTTTGCACATTACTAATAACTAACCGTCTGTTAAATAAATGAATGCATATATACATATTCATAGGCACGCTACATTACAGATAGGAAGTGACCACATTGTGGTGAGGGCAAATGATGAATACCGTAAGTTACTTGTTTACATTTGATATCAGGATGCAAGTACATAAGGTCAGGATTTGCATCATGATGTTACCATGTGTACTTGTCATTTTGATCTAATATAATTTGTTGTTGATGCTCTGAGCACAATTAAGTTCTTGTTAGGTTTAGAAGATTTTATTAATTCTTAAGAACCCTACTGAAAACAGTCTATGTAAAAGCTGTAACAATTCTTATGCATTAACCATTCTTAATACACGAGAGGACTTTTAGAATATACAGTCTTCTAGATTGACACGATCTGTTCTTATGCTTTTATGTTTATTGTACAATAAATATCCTGGACTATAAACCTAGAGTTTTATTTAATTCATGCCATTTGGCATTAATACTATTTCATAAGATATTCATGTTTGATCCCAAAAGAAATATGTTCATGCTATGAAAAGACTTCCTCTGATTTTTCTTATAGTGAATTCTTTTTGTGACAAATCAATGGTATCTCTATGTTATTAATTCCAATTATACTTTGCTCATATTATATAAAACCCAATATTGCTGTTACATCTCATATTACACTGATGAGAACATGCAAAATCCTCATTTATGTTGCTCATGGCAACCTCAAACTCATATACAATCAGATATTGTACATGCCTTTAAAACCTCCATTTTAAGTCCACTATCTGATGTAGGGCCATCGGGCATTTGCAAAGCCTGAACAAAGGCTTCAGTAAACTGCTGCACCACAGGGAAAATCAGAACTTTGGCTGCTCCCTATCAAAAGAAATAGAAAAAGTATAATTAGCTCAAAAATTAGAAAAAAAGGAAGATTCAATATTTATTAATTCCATTTTATACCTCTATTATAGAAACATCTAATTGGATATAATTATTATGATTTTCAAAGTCACACATAATCCTATAAGTTTCTTTTTTTTGACATTCAAATATCTTACATAAACTCAAAGCCTGCAACTAATAACTATTAGGGACTAAACAAGATTTTGGAAAGTTGTTTTGAAAAATCAGAATTATGCTGATAAAATATTAACAAACCAGGAGAAAAGGTTCTTGCAATAGCTATTTTCTTTTACATTGTGCATCAGTTTATACATTTATAAACAGTTTAATAAATAGGTTTGAGAATGAAACACCAGCATATAGCTGCCTATCTTAGAAATTACAATTGAGAAGTTTGTTTTATATTTATATTTAGTTATGTCCCACTTTTATTATTGTTATATTTTTTATATTTTATTATTTTTATAAATTAATTCAAGACAGTGAATACACACTTCCTCATATATACCCCAAAGCAGCAACCCTATGAGATAAGCTAGGCTGAGAGTAACTGGTCCAAAGTCACCCATCAGTGACTTTTTTCATGCCTGAAGTGTGACAAGAACTTAGTGTCTGTTGGCTTGTAACTTGGTTCCTTAATGACTACACTAAACTTAATGGTAAATTAAAAAAATAACATTTAACCACAATAAAAACCGCCAGTACCTAAACTTAAGTTTTCTTTGATCGAATATTTCAGAAATATGTTTTAGTGAAGCTTATACAACACAGAGGAATCTAAGTGACTTAATGATTAAGATAAAAATGCTTTTCAATCATGACACTTATTGGTACTCTTGATCATGTTACCAGTTTTTATGGTATCACAATGTAACATATTAGGAAATTAATAATTTACCTTTTCCAACTCTTCCATATTGCAAATCATCTGTGCACAAGTGGTAAAGATTTCTACAGCACGTGATCTTGTACGAATACCATATACCTAAGAAAAACAATCAACTATAATTGTGAAAAAGATGGGAATTGTGTTCCCAATATTTATTGTTACTTAGTATTCCCTTTTACAATCCTGTAATCCCTTAAATAACAGAATGTTTTCTAACAAAAATACGTTGCTTTAAAATTTGTCTCTGTTCAAAACCTAAATAAAATATACGTCATTGAAAGATAATTAATTAAATATAAAATAACTTTAATTTCATAAAGACCACCAAACGATATAACACCACTAGCTGAAAATATTTAATTACTTAATATTACTAAGTTAATCAAAAATATTAAATTATTCCAGGTACTACTGAAGAATTGGTATCCTGGTCTTATGAAAATGTTTACAGCGTTCTGTGGCAAATTAGTATTATGCATCCTATAACATAAATCATAGATATCCGTGATGGCGAACCTATGGCACGCATGCCACCTGTGGCACGCAGAGCCATATCAGTGGGCAAGCAAGCATTGCCCCAGCTCAGTATGCGCACACTGGCCAGCTGATTTTTGGGCCTTCCGGGCCCACCGGAAGTCAGGAAACAGGCTGTTTCTGGCCTCTGGAGGGGCTCTGAGGAGTGGGGAAGGCCGTTTTCGCCCTCTCCAGACTCCTAGAAAGCCTCTGGACCCTGGGGAGGACAAAAAATGGGCCTACCGGGTCCACCATGCCATTATGTGCCAAAAGCAGGGGTAGTGCAGGGGGGGGGGTCATGTGTGCCTGCACAGGGGGGAGGGTACATTTAATTATG
>JANHFK010003944.1:38280-48453 GCA_036250565.1 Sibynophis collaris | reverse complement strand
TATTTTATTCATCATGTTAAAATAAAATATTCCACAATGTTTTTTTTTTCTTTTTCCAATTTTTTGGAAAAAAACAAAAAAGACTTCAGGAAAAAAACAGGAAAAAACCAGTTTTTTTCCGAATTTTTCCAGTTTTTTTCCAGGCCTTCACATCTCTAGTCCAGCCCCCTGCTCAAGAAGGAGATCCTGACCTATAACATTTCAGACAAGTGACTGTCCAGTCTACCTATATAATATTCATCCTAACACTCATATGCTAACCAATAAAAGTAGCAAGGCAGGGCATATTAATTTAGACTTAATTCAAATGTATAGAATTTCTTCTTTAATTTCTCATTCAGCATTTTCATGCTGCTATTTTAAAAATTGAACATTAAAGTGAAAAAAATGGAGAATGAAATATTTTTCCTTGATTCTTACCTAAAATGTCTTTGTTGAATTTGTGTTTATTCTTTTCCATCATCTGCCAGCTTTTCTGTGTAGAATTTAAAAATCAGCACTACAAAGTAAAACATCAGTCCCAAAGGAAACCTGTATCACATTAGCTTCAGTTCTCCGTTTTATCTACAATCTCCCAATTATAACTGAACATTCTTGCTTTTTATAGTTACTGTGATGCCAAAGTTTAGCAGCTAAGGACATGGATGTTCAAAGGCCACAGTTTCAGTCTTTTATTCTAAAAAAATTGGAGTAGAAACTCCCATTAATGCTTGGATTTGAAAAAGGCAGACTATTCATAAGATATATACTTTCTTTTCTTTTTTGGTGGGGTGATAACAAATGCTTGTTTATTAAAGATGTTGAGATGATTTTTTTTAGAAAGGCAAATTAGAGTTATTGAAAATAATGACAGGCATTCTTAAGTTTATGAACTTCTAAATCAAAATAAGTTTAAACTATCTATAGCAGTGAGGGCTAACCTTTTTGCCATCGCATGCCAAAAGCAGGGGGAGTGGGGTGTGTGCGTACACCCATAATTAAATGCCCTGCCCGACCCCTGTACATGCGTGCATGACCCCCACTCTTTTGGCACGTGATGGCACAGTACGCCCGTTTTTTGCCCTCCCCAGGCTCCAGAGGCTTTCTAGGAGCCTGGGGAGGGTGAAAACAGCCTTCCGCACTCCCTCCGGAGGTCGGAAACTGTCCGTTTCCCAAATTCCAGTGGGCCCAGAACGCCCAAAAATCAATTGGCTGGTGCATGCATACGCTCTGGAGTTGAGCTAGGGCAACGCTCTTGTGCCCACAGATATGGCTCCGTGTGCCATCTGTGGCACGCGTGCCATAGGTTCGCCATCACAGGTCTACAGCAACTGTTTTCAACCTAATGTCCTTCAGTTTTGTCACAATTGTGGCATGTGTAGTACAAGTTACCTGAGATGCACAGGCTGAGGAAGGCTATCTTTTTCCTCTAAAATCTATTATCTGAATTACAATATTATTTTCACCTTAAAACATCAGAAAAAATACAATGTTGAGAACTGATAAATATATTCAGGGAAACAATAAAACAAAACATGATATTTTGACTTGCCCAGCCCTGTAGTAATGCAAACATCAAGACAAGTCCTGCTTATTCACTCCTTAATAATATCAATCTACTCGTGCTGTCAAACACATTATATCTCTTTTTTATAATGTAACTTGTTATAATCTTTCAGGTGCTATTTCAATTGATTTCTGCTTTATTTTCTTTTGGAGCCCTCAAATTGGTACATTTTTTGATAGCAAATTTATTATGCTTTCAAACTTCTTGATGCACTAGATATAAATAATTGTCTTCCATGCAAAAGACTAATGTTAGTAACCAAGAATAAATTATCCACTTTTTGATGAAAATTCTAAAAACAGGGAAACTTTGCTTCTAAAAAAATAAAATTCAACTCATAAGCCTTATGTGAAGGAGAGAGTCTAGAAAATGCAGAATTACTTCATCATGGGAATTTCTTATAAGTGAAGTTAGAATACAGAATAACATATTTGGAAGGGACTTTGGAGGTCTTCTAATCCAACACCCTACTCAAGCAGGAGACATTATGCAATTTCAGACAAATGGCTGTACAATCTCTTCTGTTCTACTGATTAATTGTTGTAACTGTCAGGAGATGTATCCTTATTTCTAGGTTGCCTCTCTCCTTGATTAGTTTCCAGCCATTGCTTCTTGTCCTGCCTTCAGATGCTTGACACTCTCTCCTCTTTTTTGTGGCAGCCCCTTAGATATTAGAAGGATGCTATCATGAAACCCATAATCCTTCTTTTCATTAAACTAAACATTCCAGCCCAAAGAAAATCAATATTATGCCCTATTTATTTTAATGGGAGGATGAAGCAGGTGATTTACTCTCCCACTGAAATTAGTGAAATTAAAACATTTAAATTTGGTGGTATTGTTCCTAACTAGACTTTATTTCTCATGGATTAACACAAGTTTATTCACTCCACGCATCATGGTAAGTTTCCTTCTTACCATGCAGACTCTTGTCAGATCTCAAAGATCATGCAAGCCTTCTATTTGCAAGCAAAGATAGAAAATGATTTTGTTTCATCACTGGCAGAAAATGACACAACAGCTAGTCTTTGCCGCTGCTAATTCCCAGCAACCCAGTGAACTCCAGCTATTTGCAATCCTAAACTCCTTTTAACCATTCCAAGCTGTAAGGATTAGAATTTTGCCTTTGTAGACTTACCCAGCAAACTAACAAATGCCATGTGTTCTGCCGGCCATTGCTAGCAGCACAACAGGACAATATTCCAACTCCTGGAAGCAAATCATTGTCCTGGTTTCAGGAAGTTCAGGAATGAGTTGTTAGGGCCATTTTGTGTTTTCCTCTTTGGATACAGTAATTTGACTCTGCAATGCCTCAGATTTGCAAAATAGATCTCAGGTTTCTGTAGAACAGAAGAATGTTTGGATGTCCTTTAACTAGCCAGCAACATGAATTCTTTTGACTGGCCAGATTGGGAGAATTAAGTGCATGGGTCCATCCCCCCACCTTCTTGCCTTTTGCTTATCAATTGCTGCCTAAAATTGACACCCTGGCTCAAGGTCAGGACCAAGGTTGCCCTATTTCCAGCTTAATTTTTTTGCCATTACTGTTGATAAGAGAAAATATTTTCAGCGATTAGAAACAGCATTTCAGAACAAATAGCTTGAACCTGGTCATGACAACTACAATGATGTAATTTGTTAAAAGATTAAAAAAGGGATAAAATTATTAATGTAACAAAAAACAATTGTGTATCATTGAAAGAGAAAAAAATTAACTAATAAAAATGTATAACATGTATCTAGTAAACATGCTTTTGTATAATCGTATTACACTGGGTGTTAGAAAAGTTTGACATACTTTTTTCTTTTCATGCAACATGTATTGTTAAACTTTCTTATTCCTACACAGGCACCCATGGAAGAGGGAGAGACCATGTATTACGTAGTTAATGTCTAGCTGAAAAGAGAATTTCAACACAGATTTTTCTGATTATAATAAAATTCTGTCAGCAATAACAGAGTTAATAGTACAATTCCCCATTGTTTGGTGGAATCAATAAACTACATACAGTAACAAGATAGAAAATGTTCCGACTTCAGAAGAAAAGGCTTACGCCTGCAGGGGACATACACTGGAGAAAGAAACATTATTTACAATAAAAATTTTGTTCGAGCTCAGAGACCAAGACTTAATCACAAATGTGAATCTACAAGGATTTACTTTAGTCTGCTAAGTGCTAGCTCAAACCTGCCATCAAATATGGCATATTTTCAGAATGTCAGTAGCTGCTTGCTATCTTTTCACTTAAATAAAACAGTCTTGCTTGACATTATAATATGACACCAAAAGAATGCAGGAGATTTTGATATTTGTATAGGTCAGTTGTTCCCCTTGCACAGAAGCAGGAGCAATCTTAAACAAATATTATTTCATAAAATACCAAAGGCTATTCATGTCATATTCAAAGCAACTGATGCTCGCCATAAGTGACAGTGGAATATAAAAATGGCTCAAGGATACAATTGGAGGTTACACCATTTCCCCCCTAATTTTGTACCTTCCGGAAATTTTTAATCGGGGACTCCATCATCCACACCTAGCAGATCCACAAGATATTGTGAGATGAGTACATTATATATAGAGGATGCCATGAAGGGGAATATAATACAAATGTTATTTTTAAATGAACGTCAATATTGTTTAAGTGAAATAAAAATATTTCTCATGACATTTTATCTGACATTCTGCTCTCTTACAGCTTAGAATTCAATATGACTTCTCCCCATTACCCTGCCATATACATATATATTTCTGATCTTTTTTAAACAGCAATTGCTATAGCTGCAGGTTCATGGAACAGCAATCTAAAAAATACTATGACCAGACTTTTATGCATCTTACATGTAACTTTTGTTCACAGAAAATACTTATTAGAGAATGAATAGGACAAATCACGTGGAAATAAAACAGTAATGTATTGTAGTGTAAATAATCACAATGACTGGTTTTTCATCTCTATCATGTTAGTTAGTGTGATCTGCATTTTTGGCATAAGGTGTCCATATATAAAGCTGTGATTCTCAATCTTGACAACTTTAAGGTGTGTAAACTTCGACACCTGGCTGGGGAATTCTCAGAGTTCAAGTCCACAGATCTTAAAATTGATAAAGCTGAGAAACACTGATGTAAAGTATTAAAAATACAAAGGCTTTAAGAAGTCATGTCTGATGATAGAAATTGCAAATCAGTTTTTAAAAAAACATGTAAGGAGGCAGTATAATCTATATGTATACAATATTGCTGTGAGATTGATTCCCACCCTCCTGAACTTCTGCAGAAATCTCTGCCAGTTGGCCTGGGGGGCCAAGAAGGGAGGGGAGTACCATGTTGGAGATGGTTGATGGACTAATAGATCCCACCTCGCCCCCTGCACATCTTGCTTTCCTCCCATTTTTAATCATAATTTTGTAGCCTTTAAATCATAATTTTGTAATCCTATGGCTATGATTGCATCTCTTTTAATGTTGTAATCTGCCCAGAGTTGCCTTTTGGTGAGATGGGCCACAAATAAATGTAATAATTTATTTATAAATTATATTAATAATTTAATATAATTAATAATATAAGTATATATTTTAGACTTAGGAAAATATAAGCTTCAAAAATAATTCTATGGAAAACAGTAGAATGACTGAATTTATAGAACTGCACAGTCAAAACCAAATGCCAGTACTAAATGCCAGTCATCAATGGTAGTACTCTGAAAACAACATCAATGTACAGTTTTGAAATTTCTGACAAGTTGAACACTTTGTTTTAATATTTCAAACAAGTGTATTTTGTGTATTTGATGGTTGTTTTTAAAATCATTTTGATACATCTGCTTTCATTAAGGAAATATTTATTCTAGTTCAGAAATGAATTAGTATACAGGAAAAGAATCAGTGTCATTTATAATAAAAATTCTCCCAATTCCTCTTTCTAATAGTTGGCTTATTCTTTTCTTTTTTGGTGGGCTGGTTAAAATGGTTGTTTACTAAAGATATTGAGACTCCTTTTCTTAGAAAGGAAGATTAGGGTTACTGAAAATAATGAAGGGCATATGAACTTTGCAATCAGGACAAGTTTAAACTGTCTACGGCAACTTTTCTCAACCTAATGTCCTTCAATTTTGTCACAATTGTGGCAGTTGTATTATAAGCTATCTGAGGTGCACAGGCTGTGAAAGGCTGTCTTACAGGCCCATTACAAAACAATTAAAACATTCTGAATTCTCCCTATGCAACAAGATAATATGATAAAATTTCAACAGTATATATGCACATTTTCACACAAATAACAGAATACCTCTTTTTATCCACTATTCCATATTCTTCTACAATATGGTAGTTTCTCATATAGATACAAATTTCTGTATATATAAGATCCATTGCAACTCTTATTTTGCTGCTCAATCCAAAGATCTCTGATAGGCAAAATGTGATGAGAATTGGAGGCATGATTAGTCAAACTCACATTTCCTTTCTCAGATAATCTTAGATTGGAGAAAGAGAAGGATCTTCTTAGCCCTTCTACTCTGACTGAAGATGATGTGTGGAACACACTCTCATAGTGACAAACATGGGATAGAATGTATCTCCCCAGGCCCATATCATCTGTCTCTCATTAAGTAAGTTTATGCCTGAGAGAAAAGTAAATGATGATGGCACATTTATGTCAAACAGTAAGATATTTAAGCAATGCAATGCATTTATAGAATTCAGTTTGTATGGTGCAGCTATCCATATAGTACTTGCATTAAAAATATGTGTACCATATAGTAGAAAGAATGCTGTTCATAAACTATGGGAATCACCCAATACCTAATAAAATACCAGGTGATTTATATTTATGTTGAGGATCATTATATTTACATGTTTAATGTTTAAAGAAATTTTCCAACTACATTAACTTTACAAAGTCCTCAATTAAAATATATGAGAACAAGGGTATGAAATTAAGGCAGTCATTGCTAAGCAAATCAAATCGAATTAAAAGCCAGGGGTTCCATTAAGAAAAATCTAAACTAAAAATAATCTAAACCCTTGCACTTAAAAGTTTTTGATTATTGATACTCAGTTTTAAATATGAAAGAAACATATCTAACCAACATTTCCTTATTGAAAATAGGACAATTAAAAGAGACAAAGTTCCCAAATAAGAATATATAAACATATAATTTAGCTAAATTTAATTTGGATCATCAATGTTCAAGTAGAATAATAAATGGTGTCCTACCTATGGTGGTAATAACAGTCCCCGCAAAGAAGAAGGAACTTCCCAAATCCCAGTGACTGACTTGATTTGGCATATTTCCTTTAGGATTGACTCCTGCATTTATTGCTGCCACAACTTGCTGAAAATTTAAAAACATTTTCTCAGTATTTATGAAATATAAACAAGAATATTAGAACACACTATTCCATATGCTTGTGAAAGTAATCTAATAGCCAAAAAAGGGTGGAACATCTTATAGCACATTGAAACTGATTCAGTTCCAAGAGTCTGTTATGTGAGTCTGAAATATAATTAAATTAAAATTTTTGAACTCACTGAGAGATAGCAACTGCTCATGGCTAAGGGTAGCCTTGAATTGAATCTCCTGAGTGTTAGTCTTAAGCAATTTAGCACACTGGCTTTTCAATATTGTGTAAACTTTGGAAAAATACAAGTAAAATATAAAGATAGGTATGTCAATATTTTGAATCAACAATCATTTTAGGATTAGTAATTTTTAACCCGATCATGAAATCATGGATTAAAAATTAAAATCCTGACATCAAGGGTTTCAATCCTGAAATAGGGAATAAAATCAATAAGCAAATATACACTAAATTGTATTCATGCACTGAATTCATGAATAATCATGAGTAAGATAACACATTGGCTATGATATAACTTGTAGAAAAGTAAATAAGAAATAAGAAAAGTAAATAAGAAACAGAAACTTGTTTTATGTATCAAAAAATCACTTCCCCTACTCAAATTATGAATGTTCACAGAAAGATTAATAATTGTAACAATCAGCACAGATGCTGAAGGATACTATCCCAATAAAAATACTTACTTCCATTTAATAAGCATTCCATTCATTCCCAATAAATGCTTTCTTCCATTTAATAAGCTTTAATAAGCATTCCATTCAGTGCAGTTGAAAAGTATTCTAAAAATAACTTTGACTGACCTACTAACATATATGTTAATACCTACACATTCTGAATAATAGATAATAAAGTAGCCACTAGCTACTAGTCCCTAATAATTAGATACTAGCCCCTAATAATTAAAATATCTATTTGTGGACTTATTTTGCTACTGTTGAAACAATTTCTCAACTTTATTGACTTTAAGATGTGTGGACTTCAACTCCTAGAATTCCTCAGTCAGCATGCTAGGAAATTCTGGGGCTAAAATCCACACATTTTAAAGTTGCTAAGGTTGAAAAATATTGTGTTAAAAGAATTAAAACTGCAATCCTTAGCATGTTTATTGAAAAGTTCCTTAAAAGCTTTAATTCTGGGCTAAGCATTTAAACTATAGTTCCAGTGGAAGGGTAGGGTGGAAGAACACAAGACAGCAATGCCTTTTACTGTTTTATTATCATAGAAGTACTGGTGTTTTCTGCGGATTCAAATCTTTACTTTCTAAGCAGATATTTTGCAATCTAAAAGTTTTACCTGTTATTTTAATGAATTGGTATTTCCATCTTAAATGCTCCCTAAATGCTCTTTTTTATGTTCCCACAGACCTGGTTTTAACATATTTCAAAGTAAGTGCACACTAAAATACAATCATGTATTCATAGAAGATGGCAATGACAAACAACTTTTATACTGTTGCAAATAAAATCTATGAATATATGCATATCATCACCTGGAGTCAGGCTCAATCTGAGAAAGTCTCCATGATTTTTCATCCTAAAATACTAAAATAATACACTGGAAAAGAAGCCACTGTTTTGGCTATAATATCTATTCACTTCAGTTGAAATGCTTAACTTCTGAGCACAGACCATATGCACTCACACTTTTGTATAGCTTCAATAGTATTTCTCAACCTTGGCAGCTTGAAAATGTGTGGACTTCAACTCATGCTTGCTGGGAATTCTAGGAGTTAAACTCAGCGGTGAAATCTACTTACCTTCACTACTGGTTCAGGTGCGCTCCTGTGCGGGAGTGCACACGCCTTTTTTGCACATCCGCAGAACCTTCTGCATATGCGCAGATGGTTAAAAAATGGGACATAATTTCGTCCCAGTGGGTGAGCGGAGTCTCCCACCACCGGCGCTACTGGTTTGGCGAGACGGATAGAACCAGGGGGATTTCACTGCTGGTTAAACTCCATAAATTTTCAAGCTACTGAGGTTGAGAAACTTGCTCTGTAGTCTGCCCAAATTACATTGCTAAAATTCAGGAGCATACGTAGTAGTGTCTTTCAGAAAAGTGACTGTCTTGGCATTGTAGTCTTCTGTGTATTGGATAACTGCATCTTCCTTTTATCAGCTGGCAAGTTCACACAGAAAGATGTTAAAGAAAACAGTCTGGCTTTTCTACTGTAGACTGTGCAGTGCACATTAAAATTAGAGAGAAGCTTTAACACTGATGTTTACAGAAAAAAACTCACACATAAATCATATTTACATTTTGATTCTCACCATTCATTGGAACACAAAATGGGAGTGATCAGAACCCTACCCCACTGGACTGAAAGTTTGCCTACCAATAAAGAAGGGAGGGAAGTAATTAAAACATGTCAAGGAATCCCTCAGCCCTTGTGGTTGTCCTAACTGGGCCTTCATCAAATCCAGAAAAAGATCCAGCAGGAGCTCCTCTATTACAGACGAAGAAGAGAACAACAAATGTGGCAACACTGTCATTCCAAATGTAGGAATATTTGAAAAGCTCAGGAGAATTTTTAACCAACACAACATGTATATTTTAAATCCAAGAATACACTAAGACATAAGCTTGTCCACCCCAAGCAGTGGTGGATTTCTACCAGTTCACTCCAGGTCGGGCAAACCAGTAGTGGCGGCAGCGGGAGGCTCTGCCCACCCACTTGGACGTCATCACGGACGCTCTGCGCATTCGCAGAAGGTTCTGTGCATGTTCAGAAGGGTCGTGCATGAATGAAGTGACCTTGCACGCTCGGTCCCAGTTCCAAACAGGTAGCGAAGGTAAGTGGAACCCACCACTGACCCCAAGGATAAAACATACAGACAAAAACTGAGCAATGTGATATGTGCAATACAATGCAGTGAGATATGTACAGATCTGTACATTGGTGAAACAAAACAACCACTTCACAAGAGCAAGGCACAACATAGGAGATCAAAGCCATCTCCATCAAAGACAAGATTCAGCTGTCCATCTGCATTTACAAGACAATGGTCATTCTTTTGAAGATAGCAAAGTCCACATTTTGGTTTGAAAGAGGAGTAAAAGAGGCCATTTATGTTAACATTGAGCAGCCTTCTCTCAATAGGGTGGGGAATAACATGCTCAAGCTCAACCCGGCCAAAACCGAGTGGCTGTGGTTCCCAGCGGCACGTCATAGCCAGGTTACACCTTCACTGGCTATTGGGGGCGAGTCACTGGCTCCCACAGAGAGGGCTCGCAACCTGGGAGTCCTCCTGGATGCACGGCTG
>JANHFK010003943.1:67041-82743 GCA_036250565.1 Sibynophis collaris | reverse complement strand
GATGTGTCTTTAACGCCCGGCGGAAGAGGCGCAGGTCTGTCAATGTCCTTATCTCGGGGGGTAGGTCATTCCAGAGGTAAATAATAATACAACATTAATAATAATGTTGTATTATTATTTACATATACGTACCTTTTTTCATTGTTTTGACTGAAACGAAACTTTTTTAAAAGAAAACAGCCAACTACAGCATGCAAATACCTTCTGTAAACCATTGTTTTAAATTAATGACATAACTCAAATAAAACAGTCTTAAAATCTTAGTATCATACAAAACTAATCCTGAAAGTAGCATTTATCTTAAGCAGATTAAGAAACAGTGTTTCTCTCTCCTGTCTCTACATTTGATTTCAAAGACACTTTACCTGCAATAAACCAGAACATTTCTTTATGACAAAATTATTCTGCCAATTAGCAATTAACTTTTTCTCTGCCTCTTGAGCTTTCTGCTATGTTAGTTTTTGTCTGACTTAAGCTATATTTAAGTGTACATAGATATTAATAGGTTCCCCTTAGAGTTAGCAAGAACATTAATCACTATTAGCTAGTAATATCTTGTGGCCAGCAGAATCAACTTAATCCTTTCTTCTTCCTCTGGTATGTTAGACATGATCCCTTGAACCCTGGTCCTTTTCCAACTTCAGTGATCTTCCCATCACTTTAGAACTTACAGTGATCTTTACTCCATCTTGGAACTTGCAGCTCTTTCAGTAGCCAAAACTGTATAAATCCAGCAGTTAATTTGCTATCAAGCTGCTTTTCCCTGTCTCCAAAACTCTTAATCTTCTCCTGCTATTCAGATAACTTTCATCTTTTCCCTTCCATTCCCTGTGAGAGCTCTATATGAAAACTCTTTATCTACTCCAGTTTAATGCTTTCCCAACTGAATTAATTAACCTCCACATACAGTTTGTATGTTTTGAATGATCTCATGATACAATAGCAGACTCTGTTTACTTGCTCCCATCTTCCCAGTGCAGTTCATACACATGCTTAACTTGCTTGTCTGAAGAAAAAAAACCTGTACATTATTCTGTGGTTTGGAGTCAGTTAAGACAATCTAGTCATATAAATGTATTATACAAAATATACACATTGGTTTTATACAAATAACTTAGAACCAATGTATAGTGGTTAAGATACTGGACTATCCAGGTTTAACTTTACTCTTGGGCATGAAAGCTAGCAATATGACATCTGTCCGGCTATCTGGACTAGACCAATAGACTTTATCTACTGTAGTAGATAAAGGTCTGCAATCATTAGCGAAGAGACTTTTATCTTGCAGTGGATTGATTTGGGAAAACAAAATATAAGGCTGCTCTCATTATTTGAGCAGCAATCTATTTGTGATTGAAAAAGAAGCATGAACTGAGTCATCCCAAGGGCCAGACTGTTTGACTAAGTTGTGGATGTGGATGTCCACAACTTACTAGGACTGAATGTGTTGATAGCATTTGTATGCAAGCACAGTAGTTTTAAAACAAACAAACAAAGGATGCATGTTCATCAAAATGAAACTTGTTTTCATTTCCAGTTACACAATAAACTTCTGGAAATAGAACATCAACTTGGGGAAGCACAGGGCCGACTAAAAGAGCAGAGACAGCTATCGAGTGAAAAGCTGATGGAAAAGGAACAGCAAGTGGCTGACATTCAGTTAAAACTTTCACGTGCTGAAGAGGAGGTAAGAATTATATGCAGAATATAATTTTGGTTGAGCTGAATTTGTGTTTTGTAATTAGTAACCAGAAAACTCCATCTTGCATGCTGTCTCTTCCCTTTGCTTGCTTTAATTAAATTCCTTAATCCTTCATTAAACATAATGGATCAGGGTATATTAATCCTTCATCATTAGGCTAGGATTACTTAATGTCTGCTTCTCAAGATTTTTTCAGGGTGAGGTACAACCTTTGCCTGGCTTTAACTTAATATGTGTAAGAATTATAAAGATTATTGTCTTTGCTGCCTAATTAATGATTGGTATCTAAAAATTACAATTTTCTCAGAATAGTTGATAATGAGAAACAACAGAATTTTATTTTTCTATGCATCTTTCCTAATGAAAAATGCCGAATGTAATATAGGAAACGATCACCAACTGTTACAATGCTATTATAACATTTTGATTTTGTTGGAAAAGTTGTTGAAGTGACTGATTTTTTTTAAAACTACTTTTAGGACAAATATAACACGACTTCTAATTTTATAAAAAAGGCATCTGATGTAAAATAATTCAGTATTAGAGTAAATTATAAACTATTAAACTATTAAATTGTGCTTGTCAGTTTTCAGTCAACAGTCTGTGACTATTTTTCTAAGCTAAAGGAAAAAGCGGCAAATACAACTGACTTGCAACATCAATTAGACAAAACGAAGCAGCAGCATCAAGAGCAGCAGAATCTTCAGCAAAGTACAACAGCAAAACTTCGAGAAGCTCAGGTAAGAGAATTTTGCTGCTGAGAAAAAAGCCCAACATATTTCTAGTGTGCTAGAACAGAGTTCCCCAACCTTTTTGGCTTTGTGGACGAGGGGAGAGGGGATGGTTCCACATGCATGGTGGACAAGTGTACACGTGTGTGCAGCTCCATTTGAGTAAAAGATGGGCATGCACTCATGCCACTTGCACAAATGGAGAGCGTGCATGGGCTTGTTTGCTGCTGCACGAGGGATGCGTGCACTCTCACGGCCCAGTTCCAAAAGGCACAAGGTCTGGTAGTGGGCTGGGGGCCGGGGACCCCTATGTTACAAGAAGAAATATTTTTGTTGAAATGCAGGTTATAGTTACTACTACAAGATAAGGAGCTTGATAGAATCAAGTTTTGATGATTTATAAATGGACTGTTATGCTATTTAATAGAACTCTCATTAGGCATGACATATCAAGTGGCTCAGAATTTGAAATATTTTTGTTTTGAAGCATTGTTATAGGCAACTGCCTTTCTGAAGCTCAGTTCAAAGTAGGAATTGACCTTCAAATTTATATATTTCATAATACGTAGCATTTTATCATTATTTGATAGCAAGAATTTATGGCAGATACCATTAATTCATTTGTATAGGCTTTAGAGATATATCATGTCTTTTTCTCTTTTTTCTTCCCGTCTTTTCTGAAAAATGAATAAAAACTTTAATTTATATTTTAAACAAAGTCATTTTCTCTTGTATGTTCCTCATTACAAACATTTTATTTTGATTGTACTTTTTAACGTTCATGGTTAAACTTTCTATTTAATTACATGAAGAAGAAAAATGGCTTCAAGTTGTTTTTGTTAAAAAGGGGGCCAGGAGCTCTCTCTAAATATAGTATGCAGAAATTATGATCCTAGATATATTTAGCGATTGTATTCCTCCTTTCCAAGAATGATTTAGAGCAAGTTCTACGTCAGATTGGTGATAAAGATCAAAAAATCCAAAACCTTGAAGCCCTGCTACAAAAGAGTAAGGAGAATATTTCTCTGCTAGAAAAAGAAAGGGAAGACTTGTATGCAAAAATTCAAGCCGGTGAAGGAGAAACAGCAGTTCTAAATCAGTTACAGGAGAAGAATCATGCTTTGCAGGAACAGGTAAGAAGTTTTCAAAGTAAAAATTCCAAATTTGTTAGATGATAATATTTTAAAAGTGGCATCTTGTTTCTTGATGGGTCACTTCTTGTTGCCTAAAGCCCCTATTGCAGGTAGTCCTCAACTTACAAACACAATTAAGCTCAGAATTTATGTTGCTAAGTGAGAAATTTGTTAAGTGAGTTTTGGCCCATTTTACGACTTTTCTTGTCACATTTATTAAGTGAATCATTGCTGTTATTAAATTAGTAGCACGGTTGTTAAGTGAATCTGGCTTCCCCATTGACTTTGCTTGTCAAAAGGTTGCAAAAGATAACCCAGGACACTGCAACCGTCATAAATATGAACCAGTTGTCAAGCATCTGAATGTCAATCACATGACCGTGGGGATGGCTGCAGTGATCATAAGTATGAAAAATGGTGATAAGTCACATTTTTCAATGCGGTTGTAACTTTGAATAGTCACTAAATGAACTGTTGTAAATCGAGGACTACCTGTATTGCACTAGGAATTAACTACATTAAGGTTAGATGTGGCACAATGGAGGAAACAAGACAAATGCTTAGAAGTGGAGAGTTTATTAGGAATAAAACTGTTCTATGAGAATTTTTGGAAGGAAGCTAAAAATCCTGCTTTTCCCATTATTTTTCATTCTAATAGACAGGGCTAATTTTGATTGATCTCTCTGAAGGAAGGATTCAGGATTGCCCTGGATAGTGAGTAGAGTTGTTGGGTCCAGCTGAAGTAACTTAGAGTAGAGCTTTGTTCTATAGTTCTGTAGCAGGAAATGATCCGAAAATATCTTTTGGAAGAGCTAGGTCTAAGTTGCTTTTCAAAAACACAGTGATAGAGGGGTCATTGTAATCTTCCAGGAATGCTGTTCGGGCATGAGGGCAGCGATAGAAAGCCAGACTCTGTGGTCTCGCCAGATAATATTCCTTTGATATGGACCCAGAGGAAATATTTTGTTCCAGATCTTTAACAGACATGCAGAAACCACTTGAAGAAGAAATTGCCAAGGATACCCAGATCTTGAGACATAAAATATCAGGGCTGCTCCACAGCCAGTTTTAATTTCAATATTTTATCATTGTTTTTCTTCATTTTGTATATAGGTAACACAGCTGGCAGAAAAATTGAAGAATCAATCGGAAAGCCATAAACAGGCCCTAGAAAATTTGCATGAGCAAGTGCAGGAACAGAAATCCCATTTAAGAGCATCTCAAGATCATGTTCTTTCCTTGGAAACAACTATCAGTGAGCTACATAATCAGCTAAGTGAAAGTAAAGAAAAAGTAATGCAACTTGATTTGCAGGTGAACTAACTTTGTATTTCTACTTATGTAAAATATAAGGAATAGGAATACTAATTGAATTTTAACAAACCCAGTAACACCTATTTATTAAGCTAAACTCCAGAAAGTTTTAAATTTGTAAGCATTGTATACACTGGCTGCATTCGGATATTATGTCACTATTTTATTGTGATGAAATTACTCTGAGTGAACCTTGGGCTTACATGTTTTTCTCTTGTCTCTATGGCAAGATGTGAGAAGATTATTGAAACCTTTGCTTCAATAGAATTTTATCTAATAGCTCATTGTGATGGGGAATAAGCAGTGATAAATCTTGGTCTTGAGTATCCCCTTCATTATGACTGTAGTTTTTTTTATCTCGGTGAGGGTACTGAGAAGATAGTGTATTGAAGATGTTACTTTGCATTATAGTTTTTAAAAGGTATACATAGATATTAGGTTAGAAAAAATAAGGTGGTGGTGTATTCCTGTGGTCTTCTGGAAGGCCAATAGACAAACATATTAAAGCTTTGGACAGGTGTTCCACAAGGTGTTGGAGGTGAGGGGAAATGCCTGTGTTATGTAACATTTGTCAACGTCCAAGACAGCGCGCCTTTCAAAGTTGCCACAATGCGCCATTTCGGAGTTGCCACATGAGCAGGTTGAGGGGGGTGCATGGGGGAACAGATGGGTGTCGGGTGATGGGACTCACACTGGGTGAGGAGCCAGGAAGACAAGCCAGCTGCTGCTGGTTCAGAAGCCATCCAGGCCTGAAGAGTACTTGATGGAGCCAGCCAGGGAGCAACAGGCTCAAAGAGTACTTGCTGGAGCCAGCCGGGGAGCCAGCTGGGTACAACCGGGAACAGGAGGGTGGGGTGTGCTGAGTCCATATAGCCAGCTGGCTAGCAGAAGCCAGTAATGCTGGCTAGAAACCCTTTTACTTGCATTGTTCACCATGTACCAAGTTGAGACTCCAGTAAAGAGGCCCGTTCTTCTCATAGTGTGGCCTCTTCTTTTGCTGGTTTGGTTTGGAACCATGACAACATCCCTGCAGGAAAGAGGACTTTTAGAGGGGGATCAGACCATTTTATTAATGGGATAACTGATACCAAAAACATACGCTTCCCATACTTCCTTGCCCATCCTTCTTCTGCCATCCATTGGGGAGACACAGAGAAGAGTGGCTCCTATGTTTCTGTTTCTTTGAGCCATAGAAGTTTCAGAAATGGCAGGAAAAGACCCATTTCTTCCCTTTCTCTTTTCTGTCAAGTGGGTCTTTTTGCTTTTGGGAGAACTGGTACCCCAATGACCTGCTTTCCATCCTTCTCTCCTTGCTGTGAGTGACAAGGCATAGAAAAGAAATGGGAAATATGTTTTTTGTACACACCAGAGACTTTTTGACTCTCCTGCTGCCAAAAAGCAAATGGCACTGAAAAGCAGTGGCCAAAGACTTGGGGCAGATAAAAAATATCCAATAGTTTCATGTGGCCAAGTCACCAAGTCAGGTGGCTCAGCGTAGTCTGTGCAAGCAAAAGTCAGACAGTGGGCCAGGATAGATTGAATTGTCCATATCCTCAATAAATAGTTAGTAGGTTTTCTTCATGCCAGGGCGAGCAGCATATACAGATGTGCCATTCAAAAAAGTTTCATAGCTTGATTTAACTATTGGATTACATAGCCTCTTATTCTCTTACAGGTTTCTAATGCTTTTGAGTTGTTTGCTTAGATTTTGGTGGCTTATAAATATACCTTTCTAAATATCAATTTAATTATGTTTGAAGTGAGTTTAGAATAAAATATCTGGATTAAATTTTAAAGCAATGTAATATACTATGACCAAACAGTAAAGGCAAGCATTTTGCAGTCTTTTGTTAAATTATTTATAATTGGTAACACATTGTAGAATATAAATGAATTATGGTTTTTCAATAATGTACAATGTTTAATTTTTCTGGTTGATTTTGGTTCAATGTTTACAATTTAGTAAGTGATCACAGCATTATCTGTCTCTCTGCCTGTCTATCAAATTGTTTATCTGTCTCTCTGTCTCTCTTCTATCCATTGATAATGCTGTGGTACACTTAGTAAATTGTTCACCCTAGGAAAATCTGAGGTTTTCCAAGGTAACAACTGTGTAATATTATCAATATTAAGAGAACATATTTTAATTCTATGTCAGGTAAAAGCAAAGACTGAATTGCTTCTGTCAGCAGAGGCAGCAAAAGCTGCTCAGAGAGCAGACCTTCAGAATCATTTGGATACTGCCCAGAATGCATTGCAAGACAAACAGCAGGTGAGAGAAATAGAAAGGACCTATACTATGGCTTCACAATTAAGAAAGATTTATTTAAAACAAGGTCAATCTTATGTATCATAATTTAAAATATGTAACTCTGTGATGTTATTTTTATATTTACCTCAAATAGCCCAAATGATAACATTTAAAATATATAATTTCTAAATAAAATATAAAATGTTGGGGGGAGGAAATGTTTTTTGGGACTGCCACTTGGCTGTTCAAAAATGGAGTACAAAATCTTTTTGGTTTTTTAAAAAAATGTAACTAAATGGTTCAGCATAGTATAGGGCAGTGATGGCTAACCTTTTTGCCCTCACGTGCCAAAAGTGGGGAGAGCGCGGGGAGGGTTGCTTGAGCATGTGCCCACGCCCATAATTCAATGCTCCCCACGCATGCACACGTGACCCCTCCACGCTTTTGGCACGGTGGGCTCAGTAGGCTTATTTTTCACTCTCCACAGGCTCCAGAGGCTTTCTAGGAATCTGGGGAGGGAGAAAACGGCCTTTCTCACCCCCCTGGAGGCCCTCCAGAGGCCAGAAACAGCTTGTTTCCTGACTTCTGGTGGACCCAGAAACCCCAAAAATCAGACGATGCTGCAGCTGAACTGGAGCAACACTCGCATGCCCACCGATATGGCTCCACGTGCCACCTGTGGCACGCGTGCCATAGGTTTGCCATCACGGGTATAGGGATTAAGATTCTGGACTAGAAGAGTGACATTCTAGTCTTTCTTTAGGCACAGAAGCCAGCTGAGTGACTTCCTCTAAGCCTAAATCAGCATCAGGATCTGTGACAAAGTGGCTAATAAACAAGCCCCCTTGTCATACCATGCATTGATAGCTTCACTATAAAAAAACTAGGGTAAAAACAAGTGGACCCTGCAACCATGTGGGGCAAACACTAAGAAGAACTTTTTTTTTAAATTACTGAGAATTAATTTTCCTGTGTTCATATTGGCAGGAAGAACATATATTTTATTTACCGCCTTTCTTTTTTTATATGGTTTTAATCTGAATTCTACAGGTAAGTAGCATATGTACAAGGATCTCTTACATTAAAAGAACACCTTGAACATCTTAGTGTCAATTTTTGGTAATTATTCTGTAATAGTTAGTTCCACATAGCCTTATCCAACGTGTGTCCTTCCCAGATATGTGAATTCCAACTCCAGAATTCTCAGCTATGTATGATCTTACCAGCTGAGAATTCTATATGTTTAGAAAGCAGATTAGGACAGTTTTTTAATGGTATGTATTGAGACAGCTCATGTTTAAATAATACCCATCACATTTTAATTATTGCTTCAAGTACAGTGATGTTCATAAAATTATGTTGCCTTTGTTGTAAATGTTGTAGTTAACTGCACTGATGGAGATTATTTATTTATTTTATATGGCTGCCCATCTCATATATGTGACTGGGAAGTATATAATAAAATAACCAAGTAACCAATTAATACAACAATTAAAAATGCTAAATCATTTAAAATGTTTAAAATATAGCAAGTAAGAATTGGTGGGACTGCAACAAAACAAAAGGAAGTGAAAATGAAGCTAAAGGACTTTAGAATTCAAGCAGAATTCAAGCTACCACATAACACCTCAGATTTAACAACTGTTGATAAGAAATATGTAAAGGTTTGAATAGTGGACATGGTAGTACCTGGACACCAGAATAAGAGATTAAAAAATGGAGACAAGTACAAAATAAAAAACCCACATATAGAAGAACAATAGTGGCAAAATACTACCAATCATGATAGATATATCACAAAACTTCTAAACTAAACACCAAAACTTCTGCAGCATCACTTGAACACCATCGGCATTGAAAAAATCCCCACCAGTCAATTACAAAATTACACTTGGAACAGCTTGCATCCTGCACCTTTAAAACCACCACCATGCATTCACACCTGTCTGTTGCAGGTCCTTGGGAAAGACTGAATTAGTGAATAAAAATGCCAAATCGAGTCTAAACTTCTGGCTGACTATGTGACGAGCCATAGTAATTGAAAACTGGATGTTTTCAGATGTAAAGTATTTCTTTCATACTTAAACTAATGTCACTGTACTAGATTGTCTAAATTTTTTTTTTAAATTATTGCTAATAGGAACTAACAAAAGTCAGCACTCAGTTGGATCAAGTTGCTTCCAAGCTGCATGACAAAGAAGAATATTGTATACAGCTGGAATCCAGTCTTAAAGAGTACAAAGAAAAGCACCTTAATTTAGAGCAAAAAACAGAAGAGCTGGAAGGTCAGCATAAGGTTTGTATTTATTTATTTCTTTTAGGTCATATTTCCAATTGTGGATGGTGTCCACATGGAGAGGCGATGAGAAAGATAGAACAGCTGATGCAAAGTATAGTCATTATTAAATATGAAATGAACAGCTCAAACAGAAACTGATTTCATATAGAAGCAGATAGGAAAGTCTTGAGGACAATCAAGAAAAGTCAAATCATATTTAACTGGAAAGTGTGAAAGAAAGATAAAGATTTGTGTTTTTCTTATCCTTGCTATAACACAAAAGCACCTGTTATGTTTTTTGGTCCATAGCAGCAGTCTTTGGATCATAGAAGTCACAGAGAATTTTTGCTACGCTCTTCTGGTTTCTGTTTGTATGCCTTTTTTCATTTTTCATTTGGAATATGACTAACACAAATTTTTAGAATGATAAAAATCGATGCTTCTCTGTCTAACTTTCTCCATAGAAAAAATTCTGATCACCTAAATCATCACCGATTGCCTAGATATGAACCTAGCACAACTCTGAAAGCTTTTTACCTCCCTTTCAACCACACTGTAGAAACAACAGAATGGCAAGAATGCCTTGAGAAATAGAAAATAGGAGGAAATGGCAACCCTGAGTCTGTATAGGAGTAGAAAGATGACAAGTATTGTCAGAATAAAGACTAGTAAAAAGACAATAATGTATTTTAGTAATTGAGAAATAAATATATATATATACTAAAACAAACAAAGCAAAGTTAATCTAACAATAACTGTTGGCAACCATTGGTAGGTCAAGCTTGCACATAATGAAGCAGAATTTTGCTACTTTTAGAGAGAGATTTTTTTCTCATTTCTTTGCAAGAGAAAATAGTTTCCTCAATTTTAATCCTTTCTTTTGTTTCCTATGTTAATTCAGCCTGGAGTATTGTTATCTTCTAACGAATGTTGCAGTGTTGAGGAAACTTAATTATTTATTCTGTTCAGTAACAAACTAAGAAGGTGTAGCACTTGGACATTCTTTGAGTTCAGTAGGCATTCAGTTCATAAAGGACCAAATTGAATGGCTAAGTTAATGTGCTGGAAGCTTATGGAGTGTCGGGTAAATGGCATATTTGTGTCATTTGTTCTTCTGTGTTTTCTATTTTCTTTGCTTCCTTCGACACTGAGGTTGACTTGTTCATCAGGCAGACTCAGTCAACAAGATTGGTGGAGGTCATATTTCTAACAGTCCACTGACCAACAAAAGACTATATTTGTTTTTGTTTGCCTGGATAATCAAACTCAAAACAGCAGGAGCAAAAAGGGAAAATATTTGCTTCTAATCCCTTTGCCAAAGCAGTTTAAATTGTTCTTTAATAGTTTTAAATTTTAAAAATTTCTGGTGCTAATGATAGGGAAAATATGTGCAGTTTGTAACCATAGTAATAACTGCTACTACTATTACTACTGTAACTGTTAGTGGGTGAGGAAAACTAGAAAACAGATTTTTATACTTAATCAGACATTGATCAACTTCATAGAGAAACTTTACAATTAGGAAAAAAGTTTTTACAGACATTGAAGTTAATATACTGGAACAACAATTAAATAATGAGATTTGAAATTGCAAAAAAGTATTAGCAACAACTTTGACAAAAATATTGAAGTGTAAGAAATCAAAGATTTCTTTATTGGAAATTTGTACATACATTTAAATGATATTTGTGTGATGCAAACAAACATGCATGCATGCCCAATGCAGTAAATGACAAAAACAATAAAAAACTAATGAATGCAAGTTCAACTCTGGAAAATAGAGAATAACAATAAATAAACGAAACTAACAATAGAGCTAAGTTGTGACCCAGCCTTAGCAGAAGCAAGAAACAGACTCCTTATCACGAAAACCCCCTCTTTATTTACCTCTTGTGAATTAATTGCATTCACCCACCGAAAAGTCCAGGCAATAGTCCTTTAAGGAGTTAACTGCAGTACAGACCTTATCAATTATTTGCGATAATTGCAAGGCCTTGAGCTCCCAGCCGAAAGGCTGCAAATTAAGTTCTGGCAAGCAGTCTTGGTGGCACGAAACACAATGAGCAAAATCTCCAGAAATACAAACTATTGTCTCCCCCCACCACTCCTCTTTCCTTCTATTTATTCCCCAGCCAGGGAGGGGCCATTCAGTGTCCACATGTGCTTTGCTTCCCGAGTTGACTCTTTATCCTCCGTTGCTCACCTCTTCTAACTGCTCTGTGTATACGTGCATCTGGAACAGGTTCCAGCTGTTCTTCCTCCTCACTCATATCAGCCTCCAAAGGCAGCTGCCTCTGCCTCTCTGGTGACTGAGAAATGTCAGACTGCCCTGGCTCTATCTCCGCATCAAACACAGAGCCTTTCCCAGACTCCAGCACTGGCCCAAGTTCTTCCCCAACCTCCTCATCGTCCGAGTCTGTCGCCAGGTCCTCTGGCAGCTGGCGGGCCACATCATAAGTTATAAAATTAGACTGGAAATAAAATAAATAACATGTTAAAATATATTAGTGATCTACAAGAATTAAAATAAAAAAAATCTAGAGATTAGGTTTGGGGCTAAAAAATTAGCCTCCAGAATTATCCACTGCAAATGAAATCAATTTCAGAAGAAAGGAAAATGATTGCTGTTAGCACATTCAGTTTTCAGGTTCTCCAAAAGTTTACAGGAGATAAATATATAACAATTGTGCTCAGCCTTGATCCTGTCCATTAAGGACATTCTCCATTTGGGTTTTGTTTCAAATTCAAAGATCAAACTTGCAGAGGGTTAATGCTTGACAGAATATGTTGTAGCATATTAATAAATAAGTAGGCAGTATCAGCAGTCAAAGCTATGTCTTTATAATTACAATTAACCACAGAAATTAGTTTCAGTGAACCTGTTGTAGTTTTCTTCATGAACCAAAGGACTGATTGGTGACATGACTTTTTTTTAATTTAATAATTTTATGCAAAATGGTTTTATTTGGAATACAGTGCAATCTGAGCGTTTGGTCATACTTTGTAATCGTTGTCAACTGGCGTTGTTTTTGACATATGCTATAACTAAATGTTTACCTAGAAGAGTTGACTAGATATAAGGATACCACTCTGAAAATTGGAGGAGGATAGGATAAGAAAGGTTGAAATTCCTATTGTTTTAGACTCTACAGAGGCCAGTTTGAACCATGCAGAACCAAATGTTTTGACAGCCCATATTCATATTTGTTGAGAGAAGATAAATAAAGTTAAAGAGGGTTAAGGTAATCTTCTTTCCGTTATCTTTATATCATTATCATTTTGTTCTAATTATTTGCTTTCTAAAAATTATCATTACAGAAACTTGAAACTGATCTTTTTGAAGTTTTGGGTCAAAAAGAAAAGGCTCTTCAAGAACTAGAGCAGCAAAGAAAACAGTGCACAGAGTTGAACCTCAAAGCTGCAGAACTGAGCAAACAACTAGAGGAAGAGAGAGAAATGTATGTTAAATTATTTGAATGTGCTACTTTTAGCAGTAGCCACATTTTAAAAGTTGTCAGAGTTTCTAATTTTCTAGCATCTTTTTTTCTTTTGCACTCTGTTGCCTTGTTAGAATTAAAACTAATAACTTAGGCCACTCATCTCTCCTACAGGGGGACTCTGGGCAGCTCCAGTAATAATGTTCAATATTCGGTAATAATACTGAAATAGTGGCATTAATTTTACCAAGCAAAGTATAGGAAGTTTGTTGAATATTTAAAAAGTTTTATATAAAAGTTAATGCTCAATTCTGTAATTTTGAACTTGAAATAATTTCATTTTTATACATTGTATTTATATAGGATATCTAGAGCCAAATTAGACTTACAGAAAAAAAATGATACATTAGAAGAAGTAAGCCAACAAAGATTAAAGCAGGAAGAAGAAAATGAAAAACTGAAGTTAGAAATTGAGAAATTAAATCAAGATAAATTGAAGTATCACCGGGAATTAGATGGAAAGCTGCAAATATTAACAGATGATTTGAAGAAAATGAAATTGGAAAAAGATACTCTATTAAAGGAACTTGAAATCCTCAAAGGTAAATTGTCAAACAGCAACGGATCTTTGGAAGAAGCAAAGGATGCATTGGAGAAAGAGAAACAGAGAGGAAAGACAGCTGTAGCAGAAATTGTGAGTCCTGAATTTTAAATAGAAGTATTTTCTGTGTAACCAATTTCACAGTTTGCAGTCTACATGTGAAAATTCAAAGCAATATCTTAGTGGTGATGGCATTGACTATGGAAAGTAGTGAGCAAATAATTAATTGACCACTTCGCTTATTATATGCGTATCTTAATGCCTAAATTCATAGCCTATTTTGAAAAGAAAATGTTACTATTGCTTGGTAAAACATTATGTTCTTTACATAACAACTTTTGCTCCACTCTCTCATAGATTTTACTTTTAAAATCATAGTGATTACAATTTGTATTTATTACATCTATGTGGTTTCAACTGGTGTGATTTCTTGAAACTAATTTGAAAGGATGTTAGAGTTCATTAGTAATATTTGTAATGTATTTTAGTAATTTAACATATTGATTTTTATACAGGAAAAATCTTGTCAAGAAGCTAGGCATCAACTTCAGTTACAATCGGAATCTATAGCTAAAGAACAGAATGAACTGAAAAACTTACTGGAAAAACAAGACGGGGTAATGTTAATTGTTGACCATAAGCATGACTCCTATGGCATTTAGATACAGGTAGTCCTCAACTCAATGACCACAATTGACCCCAAAATTTCTGTTGCTAAGTAAGACATTTGTTAAATGAGTTTTGCCCCATTTTACAATCTTTGTAGCACAGTTGTTAAGTAAACCATTGTAATTGTTAAGTTAGTAACACTGTTATTAAGTGAATCTGGCATTGACTGCTTGTCAGAAGGTCACAAAAGATGATCACAGGATCTTGGGACACCGTAACGATCCTTTGAACCAGTTGCCATGTATCTGAATTTTGATCACATGACCATGAGGATGCTGCAATGGTTTTAAGTGTGAAAAATTGTTTTAATATTTTTTTCATGAATACAAATGGTCATTAAAAGAACTGTTGTAAATTGAGACTACCTGTAGCATTTCTATATTCAGAACTCTGTGGAAAGGAAGAATTAATTTTCTCTTAAGTCTATATGCAGTTTTTTCTTAAATGAATTATGAATTATTGCTGTGGGATTAAATTATTTGGTATGTGTATATGAAATATGTGGAGTTCCATTATAATTTGATTTTTGAAAAATATGTACTTAGTATTAAGAAAAGTGAAATAGTAACATGAGAGAAAAAAAGAGATTTTCTATCAAAGCATAATAATGGCCATAATAGCAATGGTGTTGAAGTAATACTACATTTAAATATTTAGATATCCAAACAGCTAGCAACAGAGCTTGATTCGGCACGTGTACAAGTCCTGCAGCTTCAGGGTATTCTCAAAGACAAAGAAAAAAATGAACAACAGCTCCAATTGAAGGTAAAAGAACTGAAGGAATCTTTCGACCAGAAGAAAAAACAAAATGAGATACAACAAGCTGAATTAAAAACAGCCCTATTAGAAAAGGTAAATCCATATAATCTCTCAGTAACATTATTTGATATTTTGTTGCTTCATAATAACTTTATGTATATAATAATAATAATTTATGATTTCATAATAATTTTTGGCTGATGCTGTGGTATCATATCAACAGCATAATCTGTGGAGGCATTTCTCTCTCCATGTATCATTTATAGGCATATGGAATAATTCTTCAGAGAAAGATATCCTAGGGGAGGTCTGTTATCATGTTTACTGTGGTGTTATACTTGGAAAATAATTTGCTGCTCAGTGGCAAATATGAGTTTAAATGAAATACTAGTAAATTATGGAAACTAAGGATTCTTTAGGCCAACCTTTTATTATTATCTCACACTGAAATGATAAAAAATAGATTTTGACTTTCCTCTTCCAATAGTTGAATATAAATAGTAAGTGTTCATTCTAATATGCAGACAAATTAGACAAAATCCATGTTTAGCTTTCTAGCATGTAAAGTTTGTGTCTGCTTTTGTTCACCCATAGATTCATTAAATGATACAATTTGATCAGGGCTTCCCAAACTTTTGAATGCAATGGTATTTATATATGACCTTATTATCTGTTTTTTCAGTTATCTTCCTGTATATAAGAGAAATATATCTTTTGCATGTATGTATTAGGCAGAACTGGAAAATAAATTGCAACAACAAATAACATTATCAGAACAAGTCCTTGCTACGCAGAAGGAAAAAATAACAGAACTGCAGAAATTCCAT
>JANHFK010003942.1:56994-69385 GCA_036250565.1 Sibynophis collaris | reverse complement strand
TTTTCAGTGCAATATTTTGCATGCCATTGAAACTTTGATCCGAACCAGTCTATAAAAACCAGGATTTACAAAATCAAAACGGCTGAGTTCACGCATTGTACGAAGCCACGAAGGGTTAATCTGCAAGATTTCCGCCTCCCCTTCCCCCCAAAACCTGGGAGAGAAATTCAACCTCAGCTGTGGAATGAGTCTGGCAAATAAATGGTTAACCTTGATTAGTTGAAGAAGCCGTAGTTAGCTGGAGTGGACCCATAAGCCATCAATAGGGGTTTGTCTTCCACCCCCGCGAATGTATTGTTGTATTGCTCTGACACTGGAAGTTTTAAAGAAGAGATCGGACAACCATTTGTCTGAAATGGGATAGGGTTTCCTGCCTGAGCAGGGGGTTGGATTAGAAGACCTCCAAGGTCCCTTCCAACTCTGTTTCTTCTCTTCTCTTCATCCTATCCTATCCTATCCTTTATTCCAATATTCTGTTCTCTTCTCTTCATTCTATCCTATCCCATTCCCTCTATTCTATTCTAATTCTATTCTACTCTACTCTCTATTCTATTTTATTCTGATTCTCTTCTAGTTCTGTTCAGTTTCTACTTTTCCTCCCCTCCTCCCCTCTCCCCTTCCATCCTTATAGTGTAAATTTTAATTAATATTGTTTGGGGTAGGGCAGGCGAGATCTGCATAAATCCCAGGATTTTCCCTCCTTTTTCTCATTCTTTAAAAAAAAAAAATGTTTACATGAAGCCACTTTGGAAGATCCAACCATTGGCGTGTGGTCCCATAACACTGACACTAGTTAGCTACACCCTCAACTTCAGATGATGTCGCATGGAAAGCTGGAGGAGTAGAGAATGAATCCCTCCAGGATGGAGACTATTTCAGTAGGGGTTAATAACCATTGTAAAGGAACACCAACTTTAATTCCACCATTCGGAGATGGGTCAAAATTTGAGGGTCCTCCTTGGGCTCACAACTCCTCCTCAACCAGGTGATAACTCTGGCCAGATTTTGTAACTTGTCTGTTATTGGCATCCCTTCCTGGGCCGAGGCGCCCTGCTGTGGTTTGTTCCTTTCTGTTAAAAAAATAAAATAAAAATAATTACAATTCTTCCATGGTTGCTTTCACATTGTTGATTTATTGTTCAATGCAATTGTTATTTCTGTCCCGTCTCACATTGGAACAAACGAATCCTTTAATTTCTCAACGACAGGTTTAAGTTTACTTATTCGGATTTTTTCCCCCCTAGCTCTCCTTCTTATGTTCTTATAATATGTTCTGATCAGCATCATCCTCAGAAAAGAACGTGCAAAGTATAGTTAACTAGGAAATTATTAATGGCCAATTTAGCAATACATAATGTGCTTATTTATCATCAGTTCCCCCGCCCCCCTTAACAATTTGAATTATGCAAACCAACTAGTTTATAGAGACATATTTTGATTAAAAATGGATATATGTGTCACGGTCTGATAAGCTTTCATGATGTATGGGAATGCATGTCACATTTCAGATCTGTTGGCTACATCGTGGAAATAAATTCCGAAGACATTGTTATATATTCAAGACGCAGATACTGTAAACACCAGTGTATACTTAATGGCAAGGTTTATTTACTTTTTTAACAATTAGAAGACAAAACAATTAAAATTTGCAGTTCAGAACATGCACATTCACCAAATGCCAATGACATGTAACACTGCATAGAAGTGAATATATTATTAAAATTTAATAACATTATAAAACAGTGCATTTAACATCCATTTAAAACGAAACCTGAGAAAACTACCATAAACACGGAGTCAAAAAAATTCTCTTCATTCATGCAGCATCACAATTTCCACAGGAGTTTCAGCAGTAATGATTTAAGAGAGTGGAAAAATCCTAGCTTACCTCGAATGCAGTCCTAAATATTATATATACTCCCTATTTTTATTTTTCATTTTAATCAACACTTCATGAAAATCGCAGCAAAGAACGAAGTTAATGCATTATGGCTTTAAATCGTAGAACAGGTAAAACAACAACACTGAAACATGATTATTATTTTTTTTTTAGCTTTTACACACCTGGGCCACATTTTTTGCAATTACAAACTTTTAAATGGCTGCAAGTCTTTGTTGAAACAACTGAAAAAGCAAGTAGATACTTCACTGTCTATTTTCACTGTAATTCATCGACTAATTTAATCAGTTTCATGGGTCTATTTGAGAATACTTTCACTGTGTAGTTGCTTTTGAGTTGACATTCCATGCTAACAAAATGAAGTTGGCAATCTAGCTGTTTACCAACACTTCACTTTTGCTTACCAAACATATAAATTTTGATGCCTCTTTCGGCTAACAAAGAAATAATGAGTTTTACAGCACAAGCATGCATCAGTTCAGATTCACACTGTGACATGCAGACAGATTACTAAAACTTAATTGAAACAATTGCTTTTCCACAATATAGAAATCAGTAGGGGAAAAAATAGATCATATGGTCCAATTGTCAAGCAAGGAAGCAATTTAACATTAATTAATTTTTTAAAAAAGATGTCTTCCCATTTGAGATTGTATTATGTTTTTTTAAAAACATTTCCTCTACTGTTATACAACTATTATATTTCATTAAATTTTATTTTTGTAAGTCTAACCTAAGAAAACAGGACTATGGCTTCACAAAGTATATCCAATTGGTTGATTTTTCTGGTTATATAGTACCACATTGTTACAATCATTTAATTAAAAATAATACACAGTTATAGACATTCTTTTGATTTCTGAATGGTACCAGATACTTTCAATGATGATTTTTTTTAACCTTAACATAAATATTCCACAATACATAATATACACATAATGTACAATTTCCTTAATTTAGGTAACAAAGAAAAGTGTAATTTTTATCACTTTGAACGAAATGTAAAAAATGGAAAATTAAAAACAACAACAACCTAGCTGAATAAAATATGCACATCAACCAACATCCTTAAATATACATTATATTATAATATATATTTCTACATTACAGTGTAATGAAAGCTTTTCTTTCAAGTGAAAAGTACAGGCTTGCAAATTAGATATGCTTTGTTCATCCTGACTTGTTCTAACAGTTCTAGCTTACTTGGGTTTTAGCTTCTCAGTAATCTGAAAATGTCATTTGTCTTCAAATCCGAACATTTCTACACCCTTAAGGACAGCACAGGACAGACAAATAATCCTCGCATTCACGTTATAAAGCACTCTCTCAAAACGTAAGTTTCTGTTAAGGAAATATCGCATCGCACGTGTGAAAAAAGTTTTCCTAGAGGGTTAGGCAATGGGAGAACACGAAGAAAAAATAAAAATAAAAATGAAAAGAGGGTGCATGTTTAAAAGAAGAAAAAAAATGATATATATAATCACTGTCAGTGGATGTGGTCTACCATTTTTGTAAGGCTAGGCAATTGGGAAGATTTTGTTTCCTGAATTCTAGCAAATATGCGAGATTTATGCCTTCGTCGGGATTCACCAAGGGCGCGAGAAGACAGCAGTGGAAACAAATCTTTGCATGCAGATCATAGTTCTAGGTCAATTGCATGCAAGGCAGTCCTTTCATGCTGTTGGGAATGGAGCGGTGTTGACCCAACTGATATGTCCTATTAAGGTGTATCTTGACACTGTGGGCAGAGTTTAAATATTCCCCCTCTGTCAGAGTCCATAGGAGCTCGCATTAGTATCGGGTGTTCAAAACCTTGGCAACTTTGAAGACTTGTAGACTTCCAACTCCCAGAATTCCCCATGGCTGGCTAGGATATTCTGGGAGTTGAAGTCCGCAAGTCTTAAACGTTGCCAAGGTTGGACACCTCTGCATCAGATGGTAAGCAACCAATGGGAAGTTATTTAGTCTTTGCTCGATTATTATGTGATTTTATTTTTTTTTGAGCCTAAAAGAAATATACACCGCTAAAAACTGTACTGTAAACATGCTACAGTGTGTGTGTGTGTGTGTGTATTACTGTATATATATACCCCTGTTTCCCCCAAAATAAGACTGATCCCCTGATAATGCCAATCAGGCTTTTGAGTGCATGGCAATAAGGCCAAGCGCTTATTCCAGGGTTCAAAAAAATATAAGATAGGCTCTTATTTTCGGGGAAACATGTAAATATGTAATTTGCTTCAGGAATATTTTATGGTGGACGAGGCACAATTAATTAATGTAAAGCAATATTTCAGGCTTTTTTTTTTTTTAAGATGCGCTTAATTTTGTGTATATTTGATGATGTGAATGTGTGGGTGTATGTATGCACTGCAGGTCACTTTATTTGGCTCTCATTGATGTATTAATTATCCATGCCAGAAATAACTTTCCTGAAGGCAATTTCAGGCTGTAAGAATTCAAAGTCCTTTTTAGTAACAGGCTTTAATGATTATTGGTTTATTTTCTGCTTAGCCAGAGAAAGAGAAGTTTATACTATGAGCACAATTATGAAATAAGTATAAAAGACTATACTTAAATCATATATTTCATGTATATGCAATATTTAATAGTGTTTCTATTACACAGTAGTTTTTAAAAATGGACTTAAGAATAGAAACATGACCCAGAAATATTGAATTTATTGTAACTTGTCTATAGTTAAATTAATTGCACATGTCACAGAAATTAGACATGGAACTGTCTATATCAAATATATTATAGATAAACTGAAATGGCTATTAACACGCATAGTGGAAAAATGACTGCAATTTAGTAGGCTTTCTCATTCTGGTTTTACAAAATGACAAGATTTAAAAACATTTACTCAAAACATTTCAGTTAATGAGAAGGGAAGTTTTACATTACTAGCTAGAAAATCTTTTTATTTAAAACATACACAAACCTTGTTATTTTAAATCCTCAAACTTTTGCATACTTTTAATTTTAAATCAAATTTGGGAATGTACAAACAGAATCTATTAAACACCCCAAATAAACTGTTTGATAGTGCAAACTGAATGTATAGTATAGTATAGTAGTAAACTGATAATGTCGATTCCTTGTTTTCAGATTATCGTGACTAACCAGGTAAATTATTTCATAGTAAACTAATTTATATATAAAATGCTCCGTAAATAAAATCTCTATTATCAAGCACACTTCCACCCCAATCCACTAAGGGCAATTGGTTTCTGACTTCTGTAAATATTACAAAATTCTGGATTGGCTTGTCTTTATAGGGCCTATATATCTGTAACCATAGGGGATGGATGCAATGCACCATGGTTTTGAATTACACCTGAAGAGTCGCTAATGCAGTTGGCTTTCTTGTCTGACAGTGTTCATGCCTGCTTGGGAAACAGGAAACTTAGTTAAGGCACCATCTTTGTCTCTTTGCCAATCCCAACAAACAACCATTGCTTTTTTAAAAAAAAGAAAGTTCCTGATGATATGCACGGGGAGGAATACCTGAGCCTCGCACACAAATGTCACCACACCGGGGACTCTTAAGCAGGTAACAAGTCTCAAAGACACACACACACACACACACCTGACAAGAGGAAAATGAATGCTGTGTTGCATGTACACATTCTGTGAAAAAAGAGCATGGATGCAAAAAAGAAAGGCTTCGGTAAGGCCAAAGGTGAAAGGAACCACAGATCTGAAATTAAACGCATCAAAACCAAAAATTCCTATCAGTTTTCATATTATTGTAAAACTTTTCAAGTACAGAGTATCAAACATGCAATTCTGATGTCGGACACCTATCACTAACCACTTGGGTTCTACAAGTGAGGACCAGGAAGAGACATGTGGAATTTCTTTGGCAAACAAGCTCATTCAACCCAATTCCTTCTTAGTATCTTGCTTTGCGGTCTTTCTTCGTCACATGAATTAAGGTAATTAAAATGGTTCTTTAGCACTTGTGGAAATCAAAGGCTCATTATATTTAATTTCACCGTGTATACCCCTTGGCAAAGGCTCTGCTTTTCAATGTATAGTAGATGCTGAGCAACCTGGACGTGCACAATATGGAATATTTACCTTTATCTGTCTTCTGTCTACACACAGGAGCAAGTACACACCTTTACTGTGAATTAGCTGTTTGAAAAGGCTGCAGGTTAATTCTCAGCATCTGTTTTACAAAATCTAAGTCCCTTTTGAAAATTTTGAGGGATGGTGTGTTAAAGAGTGTAGTTGCACAGTGCTTATGTCTACTGAATACGCGTGGACTTCAAGAAACAAGAGTGAACAACCTACAACTGCCCCTAATCTTGTTACTCAACCATGTTTGCAGACACAGGAAATATGCATTAATTTGGCTGGATATGGCAAATACTGGAACTCTTGTGACTTCGGTCCTGCATCCATTCACCATTCGTCGGGTCTCTGTTTCGTCGTGTCATAGGCCCTTATTACTTCCGATTGCGAAACGATTCCATTTTCATCTTGGGAGAAAGCATATCCATCTGGAAGAGGAGAGAGTTGGGTTGACACGAGAAGCAGTGGGGATCGCTCTAATGCTCTTTAAACACTTTGGAAGCATCGCGGAAATGAAATAACAGGTAGTCCTTGACCTGCAACGGTTTGTAGAGTGACCGTTCAAAGGTACAAGGGCACTGAGGAAAAAAAAAGTGATTTGTGACCACTTATGATTGTTGCAGCATCCTCATGGTCATGTGATCAAAATTCAAACGCTTGGCAACTGGCTCATATTTATGACCGCCGCAGGGTCCTGGGGTTGTGTGATCACCTCTTATGACCTTCCAAAAAGCAAAGTCAATGGGGAAGTGAGATTCACATAACAACTGTGTTACTGACTTAATGTCAACTCGCAAAACATCCCTGACTTGCTCTCGAGTTGCCATAGGCAAGGGGGATGGGAAACAAACTTTGCAGCTGCAGCGAGAGAGCACTTCAGTCAAAACAAAAAGCACATTCCAGCCATCTCACTGTCAAGACCATTTCCGCAGTTACCCACAGTGGTCGGAGGGGAGTGATCTCTACAACCCGCGAAATTGCTTCATTGGGGAATGTGACTGATGGCACACCTTGGGGGGAGGGGGGAAATTAATGTAAATTAAGTGAGGTCAGAGTTGCCTTCACTTGGAACATGCGGACATGAAGCTCCTAATAAATAATTGGATTTCTTTTGAAGCTTGGCTCGAGGCTCATGTTTTAATTAGGGCACCTTGACACTTAACAATTGCTGTGACTCGCTTAAAATTATGGCAAGAAGATAGCAATAGCACTCAGACATATATACCACTTCAGTGCTTTGCAGCCCTCTCTAAGCAGTTTACAGAGTCAGCCTCTGCTCCCTCAACAATCTGGGTCTCATTTTACCCACCTTGGAAGGATGGAAGGCTGAGTCAACCTTGAGCCGATGAGAATTGAACTGCCACATTGCTGGCAATCGGCAGTCAGCAGGATTAGCCTGCACTACTATATTCTTATCACTGCGCCACCACAGCTCTGAAAAGTTGTAAAATGGGGCAAAACTCAACTAACAACTGTCTTGCTTTGCAATGGAAATGTTGGACTCAATTGTGATTGTAAGTCGAGGACTGCCTGCACCGAGAAACATTTTGTTCAGGCTAACCTTAGGGACTGGCACAGAAAAAGGAAGGAAAGGGTAATAGATTTGGGAAGCCACAAATACAGAATTTCCAAACAGTACTCTGAAGAACATTTATTGATAATGTGACATGATTTAAAAAGTCTGATTCAAGTTTAGATCCTTTGAAATGCCAAATTCCAAGAAGGAATAAGAGTGCCAGGATATCTGACCCACTTTGGATCAGATCTAGTCCAAATTGAGATCTGCTGGCAGAACAGGTTATCACCAGAGCATCCAAACTGCTCATGGAGGTCAAGAGATTTTATTTATTAATTGATTAAACTTATATGTGGGTCCTTTCACTGTTACAATGATTCTGGGTGGCTTGCAGAATAATAAAAATTAAAAAAAGTGAATTATAAAATGAGAGAAATAGCACATTAAAATCCAAGAGGGCCTGCAACACAAGGTGGGAATCTTTTCTCTATCCCATCAGCCACTCCCAGGACCAGATTTTTAGGCTCTGCTGGAAGGCCAGGAGTATGGGGGACGACTTGACCTCCAGCGAGAAAATATTCCAAAGAGATGCTCTGAATCCATGTGAGATAGATGAAAATGAGAAGAAGTGAAAGATTTCACAGAGACCCTTCTGTTGAAGGCAAGGCACTTCTCAATTTTCTTTTATTTACCCTTTATTCTCTTTTATGTAATTAGTCCCTCAATGATATAATCGTAGATTGGGAGATTAATTTTTTTTTAAACTGAATTTTTGGAAATTTCATTTGCTTATTGTTTGCTTTTTCACTTTCTAAACCTTCAATGTAGCTGAAAATCAGTTACACGGCAGTAGGCAGATGAGACTTTAGAATGATATGTGAGCTAATCGGCATGTCGGCAAAATTTCTGATAAGACTCTGCTGTTATTGGTAACCTTTGACTTTGCGTTGCTTTCTAGCACACCTCAAATACTTACGAAGCAAATTTTGTTGCAAAGATTCAGAGCGGTACATGTTGACGTGGTTTTTCTTAAAGACGTTTTTCAATAGCTGAGCTCTTTCAGTTAAGCTAGGGGGGAAAAAGGTGACAAATTTATGAAATGCACTAAAATTTGGGGTGGGTGGGACAGAAATCCAGACTGCAATAACAAATATAGAACAGAATGTTGGAAATGAACAATGGAAGCAATCACACATTTAACATTAATATAATGTTAATAATAACATTAGCTATATACAGCTATGCAGGGACTGAAAATGGAATTATTTATTGGTAACGCTACTTCAAGAAAAGTTTTCCAGCTCCTATTATTAAAGCCAGTAGATTTCTGTTACTAGTTCTATATTTCACAACGATCAGGCTCTTCATAAGTATTGTAACTGGAAAAATGATTGTTATTCTTGTTTATTTTATGCTTTAAATTTAGCCTCAAAATTTAAGACACCAAGCAAACTTCTAGTATATTTTACAGTAGGATGTAAATACGTTTCTGGTTGACGATTTAACGGAATAAATTAGAGCTTGTTAATGTTATCTTAAAATATTTGAATGTTAGGACTTAATCAACAAGGCCTGCCACTAATGAGTCAGATTGCTGTCATGAAGGGCATCCAGGAAGAAACTAAGAAGATAAATAATTTTAGATCTTTGGTGCCAATGCATTCCCTTCACATCATTTGCACCAACTCCATATTATTGTCAAATTTGCAGGGATGGATTCCTGAATTCCCTGGGTGAAGCTTGGGGATGGGGGCAGGGGGAAGGTCGCAAGCAACTGCAAAATGGAGAAAGGGAAGTCAAACTTCACTGAGTGAGCAAGTCTCTTGGAAACTGCTGGACTTAATCCTAAACAATCAAAATATAGGAATGAAACAAATTACATGATTGTGGGGGCTGGAGGCTAAAACAGACAATGCAACAGCTGGGTATGTCTACAAAGAGAAGGACTAGGGGTGGCATGATAGCAGCTTCCAATATTTGAGGGGCTGCCACAAAGAAGAGGACATTGATTTACTCTCCAAAGCACATGAAGGCCGGGCAAGAAGCAACGGGTGGAAGATCAGTAAAGAAGAACAATTAACCAATGGAACGGCTTCCCTCCAGAAGTTGTGGGTGCGCCATCACTGGAGGCTTTTAAGAAGAGACTGGACAGCCATTTGTCCAAGTGGCATAGGGGCTCTTATTTGAGCAAGGGGGCTGGACTAGAAGACCTCCAAAGTCTCTTCCAACTTTGTTATTCTGTATGCCCAGCATGGCTTCAAGGGTCTTCCATCCCTTTAACAATAGTTGTGTTCTAGGCCTTCCTGATTTCTTCCCATCATTCCGTTGAAAGTTGTAAAGAATAAAAAGAATGAAAATAAACACGGGTTTGGAAAACACAAGTGAAACCCCCTAACTGCTGCAAGGCATATTTCTATACCTATATTGTGTTCATAGTGAGTCTACCGTAATTTTGTAAAGGGTTAGAATGGGAGTTAGAGGTATTAAAATGATAAATGGTATTTAATTATAAACGATCACACCAGTAACATCCATTTGAACTGTATGTTTATGAAATAATTACTGTTAAGTGCTCCGTAGCTACTTAGATATTATAGTTACTCTGTAACTATATTACTATTATAATATATTATATCCTAGTTACTCTGTAACTACACTGTTGTTACTGTAATTACTCTGGAAGAGGAAGCCAAGAGAAAAGGGAGAATAAATAAACAGGGAAATAATGGTAGGGAAGAAATAATACTCCGAGGAAAGAAAATGTTTATTTATTTATTTATTTTTTTACAAAAGATTAAATTTGCAAGGTAAAGCGCTTCTCCCAAACAGAAGCTAATCTTCAGGTATATTCAAATGCATCCTTGTGTGCAGACATTTGAAGCCTTTTGTTTCCAACAGCTCCTTCTCTTCTGATTAGGGATTCAACTACTTCCCTTCCAGGCCCACTGAAATATACATATCATAATTACCTATTAGTAGAAATAAGACCCCTTAACTGATTAGATGCTGTAGGGACAGGCTACATGCTCATCCTGAGCTGCTCTCAGCACGCTGAACCAGTTGCATTGTTAGTTTAAAGTGGATATTGAATTAATTGGAAGAGAATGCTTAACTAAGGCAATATTTGGGTCATTTTATGAGCGAAATTAATCCAAGAACCTTTATGACGTTGATTTCGGATTCCAAGCGATGAGGTCAACTCAGGCCAAACACATAAATAGAATGTTAATATTCAAGGTTGGGGAAATTACTGATAATCATATTCTAACCTTTTTCCATGCAGAACCGCTCCTGGGTCTTCTGATTTTGCTTCCAACTCCTGAACTTCATCTACTAAGGTCTTAAATGCTGCCCTCTTCACTCTAAAAGAATGATTTTTAAATATATATAAAAAATAATATATATATATATCAGTTAATTCATTTTAAAATTCTAAGTCTTTTTATCTGTCTGCAAATATCAGTATAAAATTAAATGTAATGTTAAATTCAGTCCCACAATAACATTATTTTAAAAAGAATATAAATTATACTATAGTGGAGCCCACAGAGAATTCAGATTATTCATTCATTTTTGAGATTAACCATTAGGGAACTGGGGAGTAATATTTTCCAAAGAAGCATTTGTATTCATACAGTAGATTGGCTTTTAATATTTTATACCTTCATATAATGAAACTATGATATACAGTATATACGTTGTTCTCCTCTGAAGGGTAATCTCAACTAAAAGAACAATCTGCAAAATTAGGTCATAATTTAGTAAACTAAGGAGTCAGTTCTCTATACATGTGTAAATCTAATTGAGCTTGTATTTAATTAGGAAGATATGCCAATAATTATACTGCATCATTAAATGCACTTCCTTAGGAATACATCCTGTTGATCTAATGGGATTTTGTCCCAAGTAGCTGTGAAGCCTGCACTGTAATTTTAGGTAATTAACAAATGGACAGATTAATTATTTGGTAGACCATATATTAATTATATCATACTTACACTTTATATACTACATCAAATATCAGTGCTGTCACTGGAATACTAAATAAGCCCATCCAGAAGACTCCGGAGCTGAACAACATCACGGCCTATATAGATTTTTAAAAAACAACAATACGTACAATGAAGATAAATAAAATCTCTGGAGAAAGCTTAATCATAAATCACCTATGTAGGAAAAAATCAGTACCAACAGAAGAGAGTATCTGTAGCTCAGGGTTGAACAGTGGGGGAGGGTCCTTGATCCTTTCTGAATTTGGTTGTTTTCTTGCAGACATTTCATTACCCAACTAGGGATCATCATCAGTGCTAGAAAGGATTAGGGTTTGTGGAGAGGAGAGGAGGGAGGAGGAGCAGGAGGACAACCATGGGGTCCTTAGTGTTTTCTGAACTTGGTTGTTTTCTTGCAGACATTTCATAACCCACCTAAGTAGTAACATCTGTGCTAGAAGGATGTGGTGTATGTGTGAAAGTATGTATATGTGTGTATACACACCACAAACAGAGAATCAATCCCACTCCCTTCTATCACTGATGGTGTTACCTAGTTGGGTAATGAAACATCAGAGAGATGTTTCTCTGCAAACTCCACTTCTGGCCCTGACGAAGTTACCTAGTTGGGTAATGAAGGGTCTGCAACAAAACCACCAAGCTCAGAGAGCACCAAGGACCCCACAGACCTCCTCCTCCTCCTCCTCTTCTTCCACGCCACAAACCCCTTTTCTCTTCTGGCACTGAAGATGTTTATGGTCATTGTACGTATATACACAGTATACCCATACAACGAAATTCGCAAAACACCCAGAGACCAAGCCCAACACACATGACAATCCCCAGACACACACACACCCCGCTCACAAAAAACGTTACCTAGTTGGTTAATGAAATGTCTGC
>JANHFK010003942.1:36085-46403 GCA_036250565.1 Sibynophis collaris | reverse complement strand
TTTGCCTTTCTATAAACCAAATATTTACAAGAAACTGCTTCTTCTTTGGAATAAGCGTATTCATTACATTCCTCTCAGACATTTCCCATAGTTCATTGTCTCCTATGACAAATATTAGATATATGAAGATAAATAAATTCTTTGAAACTGTTCTAATTTAGATATCTTGTTCTTATACATTTTAAATAGTCTATCAATCCAACACATTTGCATGTATCAGAATTGATATAAGATAATTACATAGGTTACCCCATGAAAATAGAAGTAAGAGGAAGGAGTATTAGGTATGTGTTCACCATTTTGAGTTACCTATAAAGCAATAAAGGCAGGGTGAAAATCTAATTAATTTAAGATTATATGATTGCTTTTATCAGAATCCAAGATCTTATAATTAGATTCAAGCAAAGAAGACCATTGGCTCAATTTGAAATGTGAGCTAGATTATTTAAGGAAAGGACTGGTGCAAATGTTCCATTTCATGTAGTGGTACCTAATTTAGTTTGCAAAAATCAGTACTATCAGATGACAGCAGAGATATATAATACTCTAATTCTTCCTTGTCTTTTTCATAGTGCTTCATATTTTTGCAGCTTTTCTTAAGAACTGTTTTAAGGTTAAAAAAAATTTATGAACGGTTTTTTTTATTCATTTTGTATATTTTGGGGAAATATATATTACATTTATTAACAATTATAGTAGGTATTCAAGTGAATTCCATGCGGAATTGATTGATATAAGAAGTTTAAATTCCTGTGCATCCCTGTTGCTGATCTTCTCTTTACTATAATATTAGATATGATGCTCTAGTTATATTATTAGAGAGGCAAGGACTATATGTACTTCGTCTCTACTTTATCTTTTAACTCTCCTGGAAAGGTCAGGTAAATACAGACATCCACATTTAAAAAAAAGAAGAATACATGAAGATATGGAATGTAAGAATTGTTGAATTCTGGAAATAAAGTTACCCATAGACACAATGTGCAGCTGAGAGTAGCCATTCATTGTTGATAAGAGAAGCTCCACAGGTGGGATTGTAATTGAAATACAGTGAGGCTATCCAAGGCCAAGCACCTTCTTGAGCATCAGAACCACCAACAATTCTTGGTTGAGATTTCTGGGTAATCATCCTTTTTCCACAAGCTACGGGTAAGGAAAATAAAAAGTAAAAAGTATGCATTCTGAGAAATACCATATTTTTTGTTCCATAAGACACACTTTTTTTCCTCCCAAAAGTGGGTGGAAATGTCTGTGCATTTTATGGAGCGAATATGGGCAACAGGCAGCAATGGCGAATGGTGGCAGTGATCCCCGCCATTTGGAACAGTTGATCGGCGGTATTCCAGGAGGCCAATCCAACTGCCGATCAGCTGCTCGGAGGTGAAGGCTCCAGCATTCCCCACTGGAGACAGTAGACATGGAGGAGGCAGGCTGTTTGCTGTTTGCTGCAAGGATGCTAGCCAGATTAATACTAGATAGACGCTGAGAGACAGAAACAGATAATTTTTTTTCTTGTTTTCCTCCTCTAAATCTAGATGCATCTTGTGGTCAGGAGCGTCTTATGGAGTGAAAAATATGGTAATCAGATATGCTAATTTCACCTATTCTGTAAGAGTTTTGGATATTTTCTTGAATACAGGCAGTCCTTGACTTACAACAGTTTGTTTAGTGACTTTCGAAGTTACAGCGGAACTAAAACAGTGACTTATGACCTTTTTTCGCACTTATGATTGCTGCAGCATTCCCGTGGTCATGTGATCAAAATTCAGATGCTTGTCAACTGATTCATATTTATTAGGATTGCAGTGTCCCGAGGTCATGTGATCACCTTTTGCAACCTTCTGACAAGCAAACTCAATGGGGAAGCCAAATTCAATTAACAACTGATTATTAACTTAACTATAGTGATTCACTTAACAACTGTGGCAAGAAAGGTTGTAAAATGGAGCAAAATTCGTTTAACAAATGTCTCACTTAACAATACAAATGTTGGGCTTAGTTGTCATAAGTTGAGGACTATATAAAACTTTTTCTTAGGTCAATATAGAAATATATGGAGATTTTAAACATATTTAAGCCATGTACACACATATCTGGATAGATATAATGCTCAAAGTAACATTTTTATTAAATATTTATGACAGTTAATCCTTAATGTTGAAGGCTTCTCATAACTCAACACTATCATCTAATGTTTGGAATTATTTTAAAATGATATATTTAGTTTACTGTGTATTATTTTTTGTGAAAACTATTATTGGGTAAATAATATTTTTGTTATAAATTGTGTCTGTTGTTATTGCAATTCCTATTAACTAATGGAAAAGGTATTGCTGTAGAAATTCAAGGTATTAGAAAAAGTGAATATAGTCACAGTAAGGTAAAAATTAGTATACTTTTTGAGGGAATTTACAGATATTCTGACTTTTATTGTATAATCCACACTGCAGCAATTTTGTCCTCCCTTGTTTTACATAGTTCAATAACTTCACATTTAAATCATTCTTATAAAACAATGAAATAAAGAGCTTTGTAAGGTGAACAATATCAATGTATCTTTTGAAATTATTTAAAAGTATTTAAAGTAAAATATGTCAAATAAATATTAATCAAATTCAAAATATTTTAAAAATGAAACAAAAAGTAGTGAAGTTTTAGCAACAACAAAAGTTTGCAGCAAATTGTATAATATATCTTTTGTACTATTAAATAGATCTATCTGGATTTTTGTCTAATTGAGAAATGATAGACTATTATAACAGCAACAAAAAGTACAACAAAATCTGTTTTGTTCTTCCTCTCACTTCCCTTCCTGATGCTAAATGCTACCTGTATTTTTTATCATGTTAATACAATTAGAAATACATAAAGTGATGGAACAAAATAGGGCAAAAACACCATATTCTTAAAAACATAAATAAATTGTGAAGGATTCTAAAAATGACATGAAAAATATTTTTGAGCAGGAAAAAAGCCGACTATGTAAACAGAAAATGTAATGCATTGGGAAAAAGCAATTATCCTTTTATATTGAATTTTTGATTTTCCATAAACTTACCTTTACCGCTGCATTGCAAATGAATCACCAAATTATTCAAACACTTTTCTCTAGAAAGAGAGCATATTTTATACAAATCAGGTAATAATGTCCAAGACATAGAGAATGTATATATTTTTAATCAAAGACAATATTGCATTTATCAACAGAAATTGTAAAGCTCTGTAAATACTCTAAAATACCATTTGACTTCTCTATAATGATGAATGACTATGTTTTAAAAAGCCAATTATTTCCAATATAGTTATCCATAGTAATCAATCCTAGAAAAGGATAATTTTTAGAATTATCTGGATGATAATTATCTATCACTTTATATGCTTTTTGCTATGACCCATTTTTTAAACAGGTTGATGGAAAACAATATTATTTTTACATATATAATACTCTCCATAAAAGTTCAGAAACTGAACAAAGGAAACACAATGTTGGGTGTAGAGAGAGGTAAAAATCAAAATACACAGTAGACCAGACTGAATCAACTGACCTTTTACAATCACTACAAGCTTTCAAATGTCTTAGAATCTTTCATCAGTCAAGAAGATTAAAGTCCAAGAGAGAAAGAAAAAGAGGGAGTGCTTTGAGCTAACATCACCTGTACTAGCAGGAGTTAGAACATGGTTATCAGTAGCAAACAGTTATCTCAAAATGCTAACATATGCACAACTGCATAATGATATTACGACAACTGACAAAAGAATGTAAATCTCATGATTTGTGCTATGATGTCATGACAGGCATTGCTCTTTGCCTTGCCATAGATTGCCATCTCATAGTAGAGAAATCAATCAGAAGCATTTAGATCAGGGGTGTCCAACCTTGGCAACTTTAAGACTTGTGAATTTCCATGTTGGCTGGGGAATTCTGGGAGTTGAAGTTCACAATTCTTAAAGGCCAAGGTTGGACATGATTTATATACAGAGGGGGAAATCTTTAACCCTCTAGATCAGGGTTTCTCAATCACAGCAACTTTAAGATATGTGGACTTCAATTCAGTTGCAGCTATGTTCTAGAGCTTGTTGAGATAAACAGACATGAAAACGATTATAAAAATATGACTTGGTAAGAAATATAGATCCCTTGGGTCAGACTGATTCCAGCATTTCTGAGATACAATTGCTTAAATAAAGATTTTTAAAAGAACTAAAGAGACTCTGTGCTAAAAATTAATACCTCCTAGATCTGTACTGTATCCTTGTACTCCATGGAAATCCAGATCAAGTCCCTGAGTTGCATAGGTGACTTAATGGACATAATTATATAGTTTTATGATTACAATTCAAAATGGTTTGCCACTGTTCTCTTGAGAAGGATTTTAAAAAACTTTTTAATCTACCCTAGGATCCTGGCGTCCTATTAAATTTCCCACCCATGTACTGATCAGGCACTACCCTTTTTAGCTTCTTGTTCCAGTCAAGATTAGTCAGCTACTGTCACTAAGACACCATAGATTAACCTCAATTAGATATTAACTTCATTTATTTTAATACATAAAGCTTTAATGCCAGGATATATTCTATATGACCTTCTATTATAGATACATTATTACTATGATTAAGCAATGATCTCCTATTGCAGGACTATGAATTGTTGATCTCATACAGAGTTCTTGGGGATGGAATCTCAACTTTGGAATAATTTTCCACATTTTAGGGTCACCTACCACTATACTATTTAGGCACCTAGGACCTATTGTTTTCACTGTTCCTGTGTAAATAATAGCTTTTTTTTTACATCCAACCATTTTAATATAACATGTTTTATATTAATCATTATTGTTTCATTATTGTTTTACATTTGATTGTAAGCAATATATGTTTTTAAACAAATAACATTCTTTTAAATACAATGATTGAAATAAATACTGTTGCAAAATGAATTCTCGATCTATATAATGTGTTGTTTAATACAAGCACAAATGAGGCTAGCAATAACTTGTGTTACTTTTTTTACAAGTAAGATTTAATTCTGTTTATTTCTTTATGAGATGTACTAACTTAATACTAAATATTAAGTTAGTACATCTCACTATTCAATCTTTAAGTCTGAGGCACTTTTAATTCACTTTTAACTTTTCAATACCAATAAACATGCCTAGCTTTAAAACTTTTATTTTACCATATTGATTATGAAACTAAATTTCTAGTTTCTATTAGATTTCTGGGATGACTAAAAGAACACAAACAAAATAAAGTTGTATATAGGGACATAAAGGTAATCTGTAACATATTTTTCACTTGAGCTGATCAAAATGATTTTTCTCTATGGGAATGAAATGAATTGGTAGTTCTATTGTTTGTAAGATATGTTTTTGATTGAAATGCCTTTTTCAATCAAGTGCTATCTTCTTTTTCAAATATCCCCCCATTTTTTCTTTCAAAAACTATATTGGAAGGAAAGTTGAATATATATATATATATATATATGCAAAGTTCTTTGATGAATTGAAATGTTTTGAAATATGTCCTACTACTATTGCTTTAATAACATAACAATTAAAAATTATATTCCTATATACTGTATACCAAATCCTATATTAATACAACATAGAACAGTAGGGTTGGACTGGATCTTGAAGGTCTTCTTCTCTAGCCTCTTGTTCAACAGAAATCTTACAGCTGGCAACTCTTCATTATGTCAAGATAGATGGCAACACATAACTGACTTGGCTGACCTCAAAAATCTAAACAGGATTTATTCTGGTAATGAATGTTAGGAAATGCAAGGGTTGGTGTTTAGATGGAGAATTGGGTATGGGGTAAATGAAAGCCTTTGCAGAAGAAGGAAAATGGCAAACAGATTCCACATTGTTGCCAAATCCATAGTTACTTGTTTTAATTCTATTACAACTGATTATTAATATCAGAATATTAAGTGGTTACAAAAACTAATTATTTTGACTCATATCAGTTGTTGTTAGTGAGGGGACTATTTGTCCTAAATACTTCTTCTTAAGAAGCCTTAGGACTCCACCCGGTTGAATAATATCTGACCTGTCTCCAATCTTCCCTTTTTGGGGAAGGTGGTTGAGAAGGTGGTTGTACAGCAGCTCCAGAGGTTTCTGGATGAAATGGATTATCTTGACCCCTACCAGTAAGGATTCAGGCCTAGCTTTGGGACAGAAATGGCATTGGTCACACTTTTGGATGATCTCTGGTGGGAGCAGAATGGGGGTAGTGCATCTATCCTTGCTCTACCTAACCTCTCAGTGACTTTCAATACCATTGACCATGGTATTCTTCTGAGGTGGCTTCGGGGGATGGAAGTGGGAGGCCTTGTGCTATCCTGGTTCACTTCCTTCCTCTTTGGCCACTCTCAGTCAATGTTGAAAGGAGGGAAGAGATCCAGCCATCACCCACTACTTTATGGGGTTCTGCATGGCTCAGTTCTCTCCACTCTTGTTCAACATTTATATGAAGCCGCTGGGTAATCTGTCACCATGGACTGAGGAATCACCAATATGCTGATGATACTCAGCTGTATGTCGGCCCGTGGTGAGTTAAGTGATGCTGTGTCCTCCCTCTCGCAGTACCTGCTGTTAAGGGCTGGATGGGGAGCAACAGGTTGAAACTAAACCCTTGAAAGACCAAGAGGTTCTGGATCTGAGGTTTGTTGGCTCAGGGAGAATTGCCACCTTTGTTGTCGGATGGGGTGGCACTACCCCAAACAGACCCGGTGCGTAATTTAGAGATTTTACTGGAGTCACAGCTCCTGCTCAAATAGCAGGTAGCAGTTGTGGCCAGGAGGGTCCTTGTGCAACTTTGGGTTGTGCACCAGTTATGCCCTTTCCTGGGCCAACAGCCCCTACTCACAGTCACTCATGCCCTAGTCACTTCTTGTCTTGACTATTGCAATGAGCTCTACATGGGGCTGCCCTCGAAGAACATCCAGAAGCTCCAGTTGGTGCAAAATGCAGTGGCCTGCATGGTTATCTGCAGACCCCGGTGTGCACATGTATCACCTCTCCTGGGGAGCTGCATTGGTTGCCAATTTGCTTCTGGGGGCAATTCAAGGTGCTGGTTGTCACATTTAAAGCCCTTAATGCTTGGGACCAGGTTATCTGAGGGACCGTCTCTTGCCGGTCACAACTATCTGACCCATCAGAGCAGGGAGGCAGGGAATGTTGTGGGTCCCATCCCCAAGGGAGATACACCTGGTGGGACCCAGAAGAAGGCTGCCTCCGTGGTGGCCCCTCTCTCTGGAACATCATCCCCTCAGAGATTAGAATGGCCCCCACTCTAGCACTCTTCTGGAAGGCGCTGAAAACCTGGTTCTGCCAGTGGGCCTGGGGAACCCAGAGCGAGATGGAGCCCATTAAATGGCTCTTGTGAGGCACTGTTGCCAGGGCGGTGAGTGATTTTATTATATTAATTTATTATATGACTCTTCTTTTATTATTTTGTTTTATCTGAGGTTTTATATTCTGTAAGCTGCCTTGAGTCGCCATGTGCAAATAGGCGGCAATATAAATTCCCAAAATAAATAAATAGACATTACATAGTTCTCATAAGTGTTGACAACTTTACTGAAAATTCAACTTGAACCAAAAATATTTTGGAGGAATGCTGCCTAAAATTGTATGAGCAAAGAAAAAAAAAGAAGAAGAAAGATTTACCTGCAACAAATAACAGCTTTGCAGGACAGAGCCAAATCCAAGAAATACTGCCTGACACCAAACGTCAAAGCGTATTTTAATGTTTTGCCGTCAATGATTAGTGCAAAATCATTTTCCTTCCTCAAAGCGTCACCCAGATTGCCGCAGTGATGGGTTAAGATCTCTCTTGTTGCCTGTAAGATACCACAACAATAAGCACACGCATTGCCTCCATTTGTTGTTCCTAGGGTTCTTCTGCCATTTTATTTTATTTTATATTTTATTCTGGGTGACTTCATTAACATAATCATCAAGTACAATTAAAATTACTCTAAAAAACAAAAAGGTATAAAATTCAACAGCAGCAGGAATTGAAATCAGAACCGATTAAAAACAGGAAAAATAGAACTGCAACAAAATAAAAGCTGGCTTAGCTCACAATTAAATTTGTCTGGGGAAAGAAAAAGGGTTTTCACCCAGCAATTATGAATGGTGATCCTTCTCATATGAATCGTGATACATGTTTGCACAACCAGATTCCTATTTAATTGTGTGTGGGGTATATCAATGTCATTTACTGTATTTGTTGGAAAATGTGCATCCTTTAAGAAGATGTTAGATAACCATCTGTCTGAAGAGGTGTAGGGTTTCCTGCTTAGGCAGGGGATTGGACTAGAAGATCTCCAAAGTGCCTTCCAACTCTGTTATTCTATTCTATTCTATTCTATTCTATTCTATTCTATTCTATTCTATTCTATTTTATTCTATTCTATTCTTCAGTCTAGTTCCGAACAGGCTACAGCCTGGTAGTGGGCTGTGGCCCAGGGATTGGGGACCTCTGGGTTAACCAACCTTCAATCGACTATCATAACCTTTTTATATCTTTTCGCTAGGCTAGTTATTTTCAGTTTTTCCATTTAATAATCTTAGCTTGATTCTAGACTCCTCTACATAATAATGATCCCTTTCTGGATGAGTTCCAGAGCTGGACACTATTTTAATATTCATCCAGGTAAGGTGCCAATTGGGAAATGTCAGAATCTACAAGAGGGTGGGCTCTCCCTCTTTCCAAATCAGCAAATATTTACAGGTAGTCTTTGACTTACGACCACAATTGAGCCCAATATTTATGTTGCTAAGCAAGAGAGTTGTTAAGTGAAGTTTATGACCTTTCTTGCCAGAAGTCGTTAAGTGAATTGCTGCATTCTTCATTGATTTTGCTGATCAGAAAATCATAAATATGACCTGGTTGCCAAGCGCCTGAATTTTGATCATGTGACTTAAGTGTGAAAAATGGTTGTGTCACTTTTTTCATTGCTGTTGTAATTTTGAGCGGTCATTAAACAAATGGTCTTAAGTCGAGGACACTGTATAACTGTGGCCAAACTCTGAAGGGCACTAATATTAGCACGCTGCAAGGTACTTCCAAAAAGCAGTTTTGAAGGACCGATATAAAAATAATTCTGTATGAGGGGAGACTGTAGGCCTGTAGATAATGGGTTAGCAAAACTACAGCTCATGTCATACTATATGGGTAGTCCTTGACTTACAACAGTTCATTTTAGGGGTGAAATCCAGCAGGTTCTGACAGGTATGTGAATATGTCATTCTACCTATTTCTACTCAAATGCTGGTTATCATCAATCTAACATTTGAACTGGATCCAGATTTTCTTGTTTTGTTTTGTTTTAACCCAGGTGAAATGTCAAGAGGAAGACAAAAATAAATAGTACAACATGGGTGAAATTCTACATAATCCTTGCACAGTAAACCACTTTTTCAGAGGTGGTATTCAGCAAGTTCTGACCAGTTCTGGAGAACCGGTAGCGGAAATTTTGAATAGCTTGGAGAACCGCTAAATACCACCTCTGATTGGCCCCGCCCCCATCTAGTCTTTGCCTCACAAGTCCCAGCTGATCGGGAGGAAATGGGGATTTTGCAGTAATCTTCCCCTGAAGTGGGGTGGGAATGGAGATTTTACAGTATCCTTCCCTTGCCACACCCACAGAACCGGTAGTAAAAAATTTTGAATCCCACCACTGAGCTTTCTCAACATGTCTGGGAGGGACCAACTCAGTGGCATTCGTTATGCTAATTCTTAGGGTTAGGAGAGTTTGATTTCAACACCGAGACCCATTAAGGCAGGGGTGTCAAACTCGTGACGTCATGGCGTCATCACGTGACGTATCGCCAAGTTTTTCCTCCTTTGCTAAACTGGGCATGGGTGTGGCCAGCGTGTGACACATCTGGCCTGCAGGCCACAAGTTTGACACCCCTGCATTAAGGGTTATCCTCATTAGATTATAAGCAGGTGAATGCTAAAGACCTCCATGGAGCCCTTCCCATGGATGATGTAGGTAGGGACAAGCAAACCACCTTTGTTGTGCTTTGATCTGCATCCTTCTCTTTAATTTTATCTCACCTGGAAGCATTGCTAAAACAGTTGTGAAGTGGATAAAGCAGATTTATGCTTTTGTATTTTTCCTCCTGAAATATGGGTAGTCCTTGATTTATGACCACAATTAGGACAATGGGTAAGTGATGCAGTTGATTAAGTGAGTTGTGCCTAATTTTACAACATTTTTCGTTAAGCCTTGGTAGTACAGTGGTCTAAACACCCTGTTATTAACACCAGCTGCCTGCAATTACTGCAGGTTCGAATCTCA
>JANHFK010003942.1:13675-28702 GCA_036250565.1 Sibynophis collaris | reverse complement strand
GGTCACCATGATATATATATACAGTTCAGACTCTAGAAAGAGTGCAGATGAGCAACAAATATGACAAACAGTCTGGAATTATATTCTAAATTTTATTATTATAGCTAAATTATATGATGAATGATTGCGAGAATGGGATATGTCTAGTTTAATGAAGAGAAAGACTAGGGTTTGACATGATAGCAGTCTTCCAATATCTGAGAGGTTGCCACAAAGAAGATAAAATCCACCTATTCTCCAAAGCACCAGGAGGAGGACAAGAAGCAACGGATGGAAACTAATCAAGGAGAGAAGCAACCTGGAATTAAGGAGAAGCTTCCTAACACTGAGTGGAACAGCTTGCCTCCAGAAGTTATAAATGCTCCCACACTGGAAGTTTGTAAGAAGAGATTGGATAACCATTTGTCTGAAGTGATGTAGGGTTTCCTGCCTGAGTAGGGGGTTGGACTAGAAGACCTCCAAAGTTGTTTCCAACTCTGTTATTCTGTATTTATTTTATTAGAGTTTTATCCTGCCTTTATTATTTTGTAAGTAACTGTCAAATATACATTATCCCCTTTCCTCTTCCTATCTTATGTTAGTTTTGAAGTTATTATTTATTTTGCATGAGCATATTTCTGCATCTTACATGTTTGTTTTGCAAATTTTCCAGTAATGATGAGTCGCTAAATGTTTTTTCTTCCCTTGCTTGTGGACTCTGGCTAAAAATAAAAAGGAAAGAAATGAAACAATTACTACAGATATTTATGATAAAAAAACACAGCTTCATTTAAGTATAAATCATGTAGATTCTGTTTACATCTTTTTTGAAGTACCGTAATGATTACACCAGATTTGTATTTAATTTGTATTTAAGGAGGCACCTCACATTTTAATTATCCATCCACATACTTATAGTTTGATTAAGTAGTATAACATATTTAACTGGATTCAATACAAAATGAGGATAAATATATAGAATGAAATGATTGAAATATTAGTTAATTTACCCATACAAATCACATCAAAATCAGACTTTTCACCCATGGATTAAAAATCAAGTCAGCTTGATAACAAATAATGGTTTCCTAGACATTGAGTTTTGATGAATGTATATGGATATTTTTGATAATGCTGTAAAACTGTATTGTAATACTCTAATAATTCTAATATGAACATTTCAAAACCAGCTTATTTATATTTGAGTGAAGTAATGTTCAGTAAAGCTTACTCAGTCTAAAAGAAAATGGGTGAGCAATACATTATCTTTTCAACTGATCAGTCAAATTTCACTTCTCAACAGATGAAATATTTATCTGAAGGTACTATTTCAAAATTAATTTATATATGCTCGGTTTCAGTATGTTAATAATAGTTATAGATCATGGTGAGTAAAAAAGAAATAGCAGCAAAAATTAGTGCTTACCACTCCTCTGAAGTACAGCCAAAATCATCCGATTCAGGAGAATGGCTGCATGAAATGTAAAGAAGGCAGAACAACATAGAGAAATAGCTAAGAAAGGCTTGAAGCTCATTAGAGAGAAATTAAGGCCAAAAAGAAAAATCACAAATGATCTAGTGATCCATTCATGTAATTGATAGTTTTAAAAACTGTAAGTTTTTAGAAGTGATCCATCTTATTTGGAATCCTACTTCATTAGGGGCCTGGAGTGCACAACCTGCTTTACATAACTCAAGCATGTAGCTCCGGCAACTTCAGAACAGGAGAGTCCAATCGTGGCCACTTCAAAGCTTGTGGACTTCAACTCCCAGAATTCCCCAGCCAGCAAAGAAAGGGAAGGTGGGGATGGAGGAGGTTTTAAACATGAGGACAAGGCACAGCCAGGTGTAAGTGAAGAGGAAGCAGGAGTCCTGAGAAGGGTCACATGCTTCACAGTCTGAAGCACTGACATTTTAGGTTCCAGTTGCTATCGTATGTTTTGAAAATCCAGTAAATGCAAGGGTGCACTTGTTGTTATAGATGGACTTTGAATAGAGCAAATTCTTTGCGCTGTCTTTTAACTTCCATATCCCGAAGAATTTTAGTACAGGTCATCCTCGACTTACAACCACAATTGAGCCCAAAATCTATGTTGCTAAGTGAGAAATTAGTTAAGTGAGTTTTGCCCCATCTTACGTGACTTTTCTTGCCACATTTGTTAAATGAATTGCTGCCGTTGTTAACTTAGTAACATGGTTGTTAAGTGAATCGGGCTTTCCCATTGACTTTTGCTTGCTAGAAAGTGGCAAAAGGTGATCACATGACTCTAGGACCCTGCAACCGTCATAAATATGAAGCAGTGGTCAAACATCCGAATATAAATCACATGACCATGGGGATGCTGCAACGGTCATAAGTGTGAAAAATAGTCAGAAGTCACTTTTTTCAGTACTGTTGTAACTTCGAACTGTTACTAAAGAAAATATTGTAAGTCGAGAATTATCTGTATTAGTATTTTAGTCTATTAGTCTTCAGTATTTTTATTTTTAATAATTAACGATCTGACAATCAGCAGCTCTCAGGAAAGAGCACCATAGAGGTTGCTAAAGTTTAAGTGAAAAAACATCCGTGTAAAATGTCCAGCTCGATCATTTGAACTCCACGGCTAAAAAGATGAAGCTGACTTAAGAGTAAACAGCAGGCTCTGAAATAGTTATGCATTTGACTGTCTTTAAGACGTTTTTGTTTTTAACTTAAAGATCCTGAAGAGATCGCCAAAAGCATTTTAATGACATTGCAAATGTCCAACTCTAATTTTTTTTTAAAAAAAGGTAGCAAGGTAGATAAAACCAAGCAATGGTGTAAGAAAAGAACTCACCCATAAGATATTCCTGCTATAGTACACTTCTTAAATTGCATAACGTTGCACGTCAAGGTACCTGTTTTGTCTGAAAAGATGTATTTGACCTTTAAAAAACAAAATAAGGTAAATGTTCATTAATATGTTTCATCGAGCATACATTAATATAATAACCTTGTCGTAGTAACACAATGTGATTTCTTAAATTATTCAACATATTAAAAATGCTAGCCAAAATAAATTATACAAAAGTTTTCCAGTATTGGGTAGTTTAGACAACAGATCCGTAAACAGTCACCTTAGAATTTAGCACCATTTTCAACTTCACAAATTAGGAATACTGAGATCTCAAGAAGGATCATTTGAAGATTTATGTTCTGCCTACATGGATGGGATTAAACCTAGTAGCAGCTGTTAAGTAAATAGCATCCTCTTTTTGAGGGAATGCCCCTAAAGCTGATGTACCTCTGGGAACTCTCTTTTGGTTTCTTTCATAATATTTGATTGAAGTTTAAAAAAATATAAAGATGAAAAACTAATTGTAAGTGTTGCTTACTGAGTTAGAATATTTATGATATCTTGTCAACAGTTCCTGTAATGAGACATTGTTAAAAATAGCACCCGAGGCTCTTTTTTTTTTCTTGCCACATCTGTAGGACTCTTTATAAATGCTCTGCTGTTCAGAATAGTGGTTGAATTAGGGTATTGATATAAATGAGTCTCATTAGACTCTAGCTTGTTCTGGAGAATAATCCCTAGGCCAGGCCAGGGGTGGGCAACTATGACCCCTTTATGATTTGTGGACTTCAACTCCCAGAATTCCTGAACCAGGAATTCTACACTGGCATATTATGTAAACATAATCCATTTAAATGCAGGATAGAGAATATTTACTGTACATTCTACCAAGTTATCTATCTGATAAATGACAGTTAAAGGAGATGGTTGTGTGAAGTTAAACTAAGAAATTACAAATTAATAAACCAACAGGAAACGCCCCCCCCCCCAAATACCTGGCCAAGTTCTTCATTAAGATTGGACGTACGTGCCATAGCAGCAGTGTCTGTAAGTTCATAATGCATGTCAATATCCTAATAAAATAATAATAATAAAAAAGCTGAAAAGGGTATTAACTTGTGCACACACTCCACTGCAATCTGTTTTGAGCAAAACATTAAGCAAGAACTTGGTAGTAACTGAACATTTACCAAAATTGTATTCCATGTGTAAATATTGAGGCTAGGACGAGGATACTACTAATATAAAGCCAGGTGTAGGGCTAGGAGGTAAGACTTCCTACCACTGAGAATATGCATTAGACTATTCATTATCTGTCTTTGTAGTTTGTATTAAGAGTAAACATGTTTTTGCAAGCTTGTATCTTAAAAGGTTTGGTTGTAAGGGATTTCATTAACCTATACCAGTGATGGCTAACCTTTTTCTTGTCGTATGCCGAAAGCATGCATGCCGGCACCTATAATGCAATACCGGGGACCCTGAGCATGCACAAACACTCCCCCTCCGCCTGCCACCCCCGCTCATGCATGCGCAACCCCTTGCCCTCTTTTGGGCCTAGTAGGCCTCCCTGCAGCCTGCTGGGCCCAAAAATGGGCCGTGGGGAGGCCGTGCTACACTCCCCCGTGCATCTCAAAAATCAGCTGGCCGGCGGGAGCTGTGCGCGGTGGAGCTGAACTGGGCGACAGCTCACGTGCCCACAGAAATGGCTCCACGTGCCAGCTGCAGCACGTGTGCCATAGGTTCGCCATCACAGATCTATACCACTTAAAGCCTGCAATCATGTTAAGAATATATTTTGTGATATTTTATCCTGCAATTTAATCTGCGCTATTTTAACAAATAGTCTGTGTTATCAAATATTATCAAATAACATATATTCTATTCAAAATTAATTATTAAAAGGTCTGCAAATAAGCACAATAATTATTATATTTACCCAATTTATAAAATATGCTTGGATAAATTTAACAACTTCCAATGTAACTAACAGGCTGATTGGAATTAAATTATTGAAGAGGATGATAAATGTCAGGAAATTGAGTCCAAAATTACTAGCTCCACCATCTGTTAAAACAGGGAGAACAAAGAGAAATCATGCATGAGTTATAATATTAAGTACAATAATACTAGAAATTTATTTGATTAAGTTTATTTTAAAAACTATATATAAAGCTCTAATATCCTGGTTCCCATGAAACTGCTTTGGAATCTGATCATTTGCCTTGGAAAGGAATCTGAATAGAGGTGTCAAAAAATAAATTGGAAAATAGCAGTTAAACTGGATCTCTGCTAAGAACACAGAGCAGACAGAAAGCTATAAATCCACCATACTGTGTGCTGATGTTATTTAAGACATTTAGCCTCTTTGAAATACTGCATGAAATGCAATTACTGTACAGGATTTCACACAATTTCTAATTTGAAGCTGGACAAATATGTCTTCCGGTGAATTTGTATATGGTTTTGCAAGTGTATACACATAATTCTTGAGGGTAACAACTATATAAAAAAATCATTTAAAACCTTTAGTCAATATTAACCATAATACTGTTTTAAACAGGTATAAATAGAAAGATGCATCATGCACTTATTTTACTTTGTAGGTGTTAAGTAAGATATAGGTATCATTATGGCAGGAAAAACACACTTGTTTTAAGGGCTTACAGGTTAAATTGATGTACCAGTCTTTCCCTTCGTGCTTTTGATTCCATATAGCTGCGCCAATGGAACAAACCAGAGACATGGCAATAAGAATGCAGAACAAAAACAGAATTTGTATATTTGTAATCCTTTCCACGTTAGAGAGTTTCAGAGGTGGGCTTGTTGAGTTCTGTGGAAGAAAAGGAAAGTCCACAAGTAAATATGACATTCATAGGCTATTTTGGTTTTTTCTTTAATGCCTAAGGATATCTTCATGCTTGGATTAATAATCTTAACTATTCATGTCAACGAATGATATAGTTTATTCTGTAAAGGCTTGAAAAACACGGTACAGTTTTAACTTGGGCGATACATTCCAATATGAATAGGAATGACTGTTGAAATAAATGCCAAAAAGAGAGCTACATTAGATTTTTCCAGCAATATGAGAGTGTTGTGGCATTTTAAAAATTAACAAATGACTGAAGTATATCTGATAAGAAGCTCGATTGTCTTTTATGTATCAAGGGATTCTGTTGTCCTTTAAATAAATTACTGCCGATTTAATTTGACAGTAAAATAAATGCCAAGTTTTATTTATTAATTTATAAGTCATATGTTTATCTAGTGAACTGAGAAACCCAAGGATATAACCTTGATATGTGTCAAATGATACCAACATATTTACCCAATAATAATGAGGGCAAACTATTTTTTTTTATCTGTATAGCAAGCTCATGGTGTTAAGTATTCTTTTATGCAGGTAGTCCTCAACTTGAGTCCAAAATTATCATTGCTGAGACAGATAAATGAATTTTGCTCCATTTTACGACCTTTGTTTCCACAATGGTTAAGCGAATCTGCAATCTGGGAGACGACAACTGTCATAAATATGAGTCAGTTGACAAGCATCTGAATTTTGATCAGGTGACCATGAGGCTGCTGCAACGACTGTAAGTGTGAAAAATTGTCATCTCTTTTTTTTTCACGTTGTAACTTTGAACAGTCACTAAATGAACTGCTGTAGGTTGAGGACTACCTGTATAGTCATGCTTCTAATTTATTATCCAATCAGGCGATCTTTTGCTCCTGTCCATTATGACATAAACATAGAGCAGAAGGTCCGAAGACCTTTAATATAAAAGGTTATTCTCGGTTAGGAGACAAACCTGCATAAGTTTTGTATCATGTCCTGTATAAACAACGATTCCATGAACCCACTGTGTGTTTCTGAGTTGAGCACCACGCAGAAGAATCTGGTCAGGCCCCAGTGGAACAGTCCTAAAAGAGAAGACAGCAAAAATTAAGTCACATTGAATCGATCGCAAAAGAACTACTACAGAAACATTAATATAGAAACCGATTGGGTTTTTGGGGAGAAATTCTTAGGCACATTGATTAAATGCAACTTTAAGATTTTTTAATGGGAATAACAACAATAATTAGAACATAATTTTTATTCTACCATTGGGTATGTTATGTTCCTCTTTGCATTGTAAACATCCAAATTGCTATTTTGTACTAATATTTTTATAGTCCTGTCAATCATTGCAACTGATCACTGCATCCAAAATTGAGTCACATCCTGATTTAATACAGGTCACATGATTAAGCCCCACCACCATTTTCCTTCTTCATTAGGAATTTTTTTAAAGAGTGAAAAAGACAGAGGTAGTAAATATGAATCAATAAGGCCTCTTGTATCATTAGTAACAGTAGTAGAAAAAGCTTTTCAGTTTAGCTTTTCATCTTTATTTGCTGTCAGTGATTAATCTACAGAAGGGCTTGACTTCTCTCTTCTTTTTTATTTGTGCTGCTGATAAAATCAAGATGCTAACCATTTTTGTCATGGAAGCATCGTAAGTCTTGACATACGATGTTGTTTTCCCTTTGGTTCTTCCTTCAATGAGTTTTCTTTTGCGTGCTAGCGGAAACCATCCAGATGTTAAAATGCTGCTGAACCCATTGAAAGGAAGTCTTCTGCAATCCAACCCTGGATGGCCTGGAACCTATACCAGAATCAGCTGGACTTAGCATGCCTCATTTCTTAATATTGGGTTTTAGGTACATTTTTACCGAATGGGAAATCAGGATATGCAAACCATTTCTAACACAAAATAAGTCCTCCAATCTCCTGCAAGTAACATTTAAAAAAAAAACCACCCTTTTGTCAGAGACTTGGATTGTAGACAAAGGTTTTAACCTCAGTTGAGTGGAACTAGTTAAAGGGAATAGAGAATATGGCAATAACCACATTTCTCAGAGTTTAAGCTGTTTTGAACATCCAGGTTATGTTTACTGCTATTAAATTCTTCTAGATGAAAATTAAGGTCATGGTTTGTAACATAATGTTGCGGATTATGTATTTGCTGTGTGCTTTGTGTTTTCTTTTGTCGGCAAACACAAAAATGTGCACTGTCCATGGCCATCCATAGGTAATTCCTGTTGTGCTTTTATGGACAGAGTGCCACTTAACAATAATGTGCGTGGTGCATGACCATTTATAGATATTCCCGCTGTTACTGTTGTTGAGATTTTCCAGCAAATTATGCTTTTGTATGTTGAGCTTTGCCAGCAAACAGCCAAATACAAAAATGAGCGTTGTGCAAGTGAATAATAGATGCATTGTTACATTTGTTGAGCTTTTGAGCTGACAAATGCACAATTGTGTTGCTTTTTTGTTTGTTTGTTTGTTGCATAACTGCCAAGTACGCTGTGCCTGCACAGAAAGAGGTCTCAAGCTAATGGAGGATTTTTCCTGTGAATTCACGAGCACTGTTAAAACTGAATATATTTCCCAATGCTGGGTTCAATTCTCTGCCATTTGTGCAAGCAAAATTTGGGCTTTAGAAACGTTTTTAAGTATTGCTTGTATGGCTATAGAAATATTTACAACAATCCACTCTGCCAATTTTTCTGTATGTTGCATGATAGTTACTACTTAATTTTGCTCATTGACTATCTTGCTTCCAAGCTTGAACATTAAGAAAGCAACAGGTTTGAGTTTCCATAAATAGTAGCAGTTTCACAATGTCTCAAGTTTCCTTTGGTATGAACTTAAGACATTTGAAAGATTGTAATTGAATGTGCCAATTGTTTCACAATTTGTTTCACAAATTTATTTTTGTTTTGCATTCCTTCGGGGAAGGAGATACAGGTAGTCCTCGACTTACAACAGTTCACTTAGTGACAGTTTGAAGTTACAACGGCACTGAAAAAAGTGACTTACAAACATTTTTCACACTTATGACGGTTGCAGTGTCCCCATGGTCACGTAATTTACATTTCGCTCTATTCTGATTCTGATTCTCTGACATAATGGGTGTCTTTTAGGATGCTTGGAGAAAAATACTGGTTGAGGTCGAGGAGTGGGGTTAAGGAATCACATAAGAGAGGCATTCGTTTTAAGTTTTTAAGATTAGAAATAGGTCTAGGAGGTGAATGTGTAAAATGAAGAGTAAAAGCCAAACCATAATTATAAATACTTGTGAGCTCAAAGATTGGTTGTTTTCATGATTAAAATCTGTTCTGTTTCATTTCCTTTCTTTCTTCAAACTTTAAGGTTTGAATGATGCTGAAATAAAATGGCCAAACTTTTTTTTAAAAATGGCAGGATGAATAAGCACATTGAATTAATATTTATTTATAAAATGGGTGCGGGGGATGGGTACTACCAGAACTTTAAACAGTGAAAGTCAACTGTAATTAATACAACCGATACACACACACACACATATATATATATATTTGTTAAAACGCAGCAATGAAAATATTCTTTCCACCAATATCAATATTCCACTTTTTATAGATTTTAGAAATATTATGAAAGAAATTGTACTCAAAAGTTTACATACCCGTGACTGTCTAGTCTAATATTTCCAACAAAGTCATAGAGATGTCTATTAGGACTCTCACATTCAATTTTGCCTGAAAGTCTCACCAAGTTGTCAATGTCCTTTATATCAGCGGTCAGTGGTAAGCCCTGTTTGAACAGAAGTTTTGATAATGCGATAATGAAAAATTAAAAATAAGTAACACAAGCTTATGATTTCCTATATAAGGGTGTTTACATCTATTTATTAATTTATTAGTTGCATTCACAGGTAATGGTAAATCATATTATACCATGAGGTATATAAGCAAATTCATCCTGCAGTTAGCTTCAGTTTCACAAGCTCTTTTTCCTTAGTTCCATATAATTATCAAGGCATTGAAGAACAATTTATTTTTAATTAAGAACAGGATGTCATATTGTTTGGAGCAATAAACTGTGCCTCATATAAATTATTGTCAGTTAGAAACACACAGACACACAGAAACCTATCTATATAATTAATTATAATAATTTTAAATTATGATTTTAAGTGGTTCATAATAAAGTTAAAGGCAGAATGGAAAGATTCAGAAATACAAAATGCATAATGACCGATTAAACTTTCTAATTGCTAATAACTGTTCATAGTTACCACAATTCTATGCATGGGTGACAGGACAAATTTAAGACAACTAAAAGCAAAATTTCAGATATTTCTTCTCTGCCCCAAGCTGCATTCACGCATTTCAACCCATGTATATATATATATCTTTACACTAGCCCTAATTATTTATCAGCTGATGTTAATTATATTTTCATTATAAAAAATTATGTTTATCTTTTTATGTATGATACTGTCCTCTCCTTTTTCTTCCTTCCTCCCTGTTCACCTGCAGTGCCCAATTTCCCATGTAGAATTTTTCACAAAATTGAGTATAAAGTCAAACGCCTAATAAAACTGAAAGGATTGAGAAGACTGCAAACATAAAATTGAAGCATTATTAATTTTTATACTTGCATTCTGAAAAGGCACACATAGAAGAGATATACATTATCAATATTTTACAGGTAAAACCAGGTTTCTTAAAATGCGGATTCTTCTTTATGTAAATAACAGACTAACGTCAATGGTATGCAATACACTTTGGATCAGTGCCCACATCTATTGAGGACTTAAATGAATGTTCCTGTCCCTTAATGCATTTTTTTTTTTGCCCTTTAAAATTCTGCTTCATATTGTGAACTATGCACTGTGAATTATCTTGAAGCAATATACAGTAAGATAACAGAGAGGGAAAAATGTACTTCTTACCTGTCGTATTTTTAAATTAGTTTCGCCATCTAAATTTGATGTTTCAATGTAGCACATAGCTTGCGGTTCACTTATAGAAAAGAGAAGATCTATTTTATAAATTAAGCAGTCCAGAATCTATTTTCACTGAAATACAACATCGTTCTTTAGTTTATGTTATTGTCATTAAACAAAATATGAACTAGTAATTTACATTTTCAGAAAATGACCCTTAAAGTATGTAAAGAAAATGATTCATATTGACTTCATTAATGACCGGTAGAAATTCACTGATTCCAGATCTTTGTTAGACAGAAAAAGCAAGCTAATAGTTTGACAAGAAACTAAGCTTGCAATCCATAGGTTTGAGTGACACAAATTCTCTAGTTTTTTTTAATAAAGAAAGTAACACAAAATAAACAATTATGCAACATATAGGAAATCTTATGTTGACTTATGACAGTAATTGAGCTCAGAATTACGATTATAAATCATTGCAATAACAAAGCAGGCCAAAAAGTGATTGTGCCTGATTTTATGACTTTTGTGGCGGTCGTTAAGTGAATTTGGCAGTTATTAAGCAAATCTGTTTTATCCAGGAAGAAACCGTCAACATAATTGTAATTGAATGTATTGTATTGTAATTGCATTGTAATTAAATGCATTGTATGAAAATATCACATCTCCCAAAATACATATAATGTTGATCTTGCATTTATGTCATAAGTATATTAATGTTGAATATTTAGTAAAGTTGCAAAGCGCGTCCATATTTAAATAGGAATTTCTTCACTTTACATGTACGTTTTAAAGGTCAGTTTTTCTGAAAATGTAATTGACTGATTACAAATTAGCATGCAAATTATTTCAGTTTCAGTATATGAAACATATTTAAATCATATGATTTAACAAATATACACTGTGTTTGCAATCCTTTACACATCTATCTATTCAATTCAAACTAGTTTAGTTCTGAATAATTATGTATGTATAGGATTGCACTGGAAAGCTACCAAATTATGTACATATAATTTGAAATAAGCCCTATTTATCAAATTGGGTTTACATTTGAGTGAGAAAATGTTCCGAAGAACATTGAAAATAAATGAGTGGAACATCAAAGATCAGGAAAATATGTTTCATTATGGAAATTAATATATTTTGACATTCAACTCTATAATCAAATAAAATTAACGATGTCAAACAAAATGCAATCCAGATATAGAAACTTTATAAAAACTGCTTTTATTGACGTAGCATGCTGTTCATCCATCAACAAATCCAAATGCATGCAATATAAAGCATGCAACATTTAGGTCTGTGCTGTGGGTCCTCTAGAATTCTCAAAATGTATCGTTTGTTAACACCGAAAGGTATAAAATTATTGAAAATATGAAGTTCTTTATGATATGATTTATGATCATATGATTTATCGATTTATATTTCATGTTTCTAGACAGCCCATCTTCCTCAAGGGAGTAGAGTTTAAAACTTTAGATAGTATCTACGTAACAATTTCACCAAAACAGTTTATTTTAGTCATTGGTTTATTTTATAGAATAAATCTGGAAGTAGATCAACTATTTTTGAATTAAGTGCAATCCTAGGCCTCTTAATTTACTAGTATGTCCGATTAATTTCAGCTGAATTTATGCTGAAGTATATGGGTGTTTAATTGCACATGCGGCTTTAATAATCATACGGATTACAGAGGGCTGTAAAGCACTGTAAAGCGGTATATACGGTAAGTCTAAGTGCTATTGCTATTGGCTTACACAAAGTTGAACATTCCTTTGTACTTCCATTTGAATGAATGTTTGTACATAGGAAAACATTCTGCAATCTGTTCGCAGCAGAATCTTTTTCTTCCTCGGTTTAATAGAAGGACCCAGAAACACATTTATTCTAGAACGGATTCATTCTAACCTTGAGGACAGACTGATGAGATCAGCTGGGAGATGCTCCCCATTGGTCACCTTCACTATTTCCCCCACTGCAACCTTTACCAGTTTTGAAATAATAATAATTATAACAGAATAATAAATAAATAAAAATAAAAAACAAATGGATTAAAAAAAAAGACAGAAAGTTGAAATTATTATATAAAGTGTGTTAAGGAACAGTCTTTTCCCCCCCTCAAAATCTATTTAATTTGGATCAGAAAAATGTGTTGTTTAAAATATTTTTAAAGACAGCAAAAATAACCTTAAATGTGGACATCAAAGCATAATTGTCAAGCGCAGGGGAAATCAGGAGATTCAGGCAGTTCAAATAATTATAAATATTTATTGCAAGCTTCTCTACGAGAATCTGAGCAACTAGCAGTTAAGGAAAATGAGCTGGAGATAAGAGAGGCATTCAAGGTGGACTGGACTTAGGTCTCTTGTGGGTGCACAGGGACCTGTGACTGAGCCTCAGGCTCAGCCTGGTCATCTCCTACAGTAATACAAATTCATGGCATTAGAAAGGAAACAGAGCATAATAATGTATTATTTAACTTTAGCAAAATAATAAAAGCAATTTGAAAAAAGAATGGAGGGATTTCCTTTTCAGATGTTAGGAACTCCTTTAACAGAATTAATAAATACTGGAATTCATGGCTGTTTCATAATACTAGAGAGGTACTCCGCTATTTCTAGAAATTCAAATTCAGCATATCTACCAGGAAGGCATGATGTAGGTGGAGTGGGAATCAAATAACAAAATATAGCTTCTATTGAGAAAGGTAAAGCCTATTTAAACAAGAATTCCATATGGTAAAAATCTTCAGGTAAGGATAGTAAAATACTCTATTTAAATATTTATATTTGGAGAAAATGACCCAATCAAATAGATGTGAGGGAGAAAATGTTTCATATATTGAGTTGTCCAAGGAAACACAGATAAACAAGATTAAATTTCACAGGGATGAAATCTAGTATTTTGAAATCTGAAAGCAGGTATTAAAAAAATAATTTAAAACACTATATTCTCAGGAAGATGTCAGTAACATTTTGTAATGCTTTAATATTAAGACAACATTGTGCCGCAAGCTAAACTTTTATTTTCAATTGATATATTTGTGTGATAAATTAAGTAAAATCAGGAGGGAAAGCTTCTGAGTTGCACACTATGAAAGAAAATATAATCAGATGCATTGGAAAACCCAACACTTCATTCATTCGAAGTGGGTTTCCTTAGCAATAATTCATGCATCCAATATTTCAGCAGTTCTAAACACTTCTGTTTATTCTTTATTTCCTTGGTGCAATTAGGGATCAAAGTTGGAGAGAGAAAACAGACTCTATTCTGGAAGCATTGATGAGCATCTCTACCTTGATGAGAGAAGTACAATGTCAGCAGGTATATATTCTTTGCCTTTTATTAAAACTATATCTCCAACATCTACCTGAAAGAAAACTGGGAATTGGTTAATGGTCTGAAACTAGCAGAACAATCCTTTCCTTTGCTGTATTTAAGTAGGCACAGTGCAATAAAAGTAGTACACGACTTAAAATGGAAGTGACAGTATATACTGTAAGAGGTTTAAAAACGGTAGGCATTCTCATCTAAATATTATTTTTCTCCCATTTAACAGAATGACCGCATTTCTATTTTCGTTTTATGATTGAAAGTAAAACACCATTTCCTCATCACAAAACAGAATGATCTGTTTTGTTACTTGGTATGAATACAGGACATCTTTATAGTCAGTCAGCTCTTTGCCTTATTTAGATCATGTTGCTGAGGCTGACAGTTAATCTTCCAAGAATTAAAAAGTTTTGAGTTGACTTCAATACACAAATTTTACTAATGAATTATGGGCTTCTGTAGCACTTGTGTAATAACAAAAATATAACAATTTGGAAGGTCTTTATTGGCTAAGAAATAAAGTACAGTATAGAATCTGTCAAGTCAGATACTGAAAGAGACGCTCTCTTGTAAAATTGATTACTAGTGTAACTTGAATAATTTCTATTTAGAAATAATCCCCACTTAGTTCAATGAAACTGGCTTCTATGTGGGCAAATATAGATTTATAGTTGTCATGAATTAAAAATATCTAAAATGAATTCATATTTCAGTTCTCCAGTGGTTATTTTCCCCTTAGTAAACACTGCAATCCATAATGAATGAAGGCACTTATAAGAACGATTAGAGCCCTATTCTATGCTGAACAAGAGAGGTAGTATTTTTAATTCTTTATTATAATGCTGTTAGCACTATGCAGATAAAATGCATGTGCATTTTTATTTGATTCAGCTCATTGGATTCAATGTATTGTAACAATCCAGGATATTTGCTAATTATGCTGTGTGAAAATAACTAGGGTTGGATTAATAGGATAGGGATATGGTAACTTTGAGACTATTGGCATAGAATAAAAAATTATCTTTTGCCAAAATCCTGTGTATCAGAGCATACAAATTAACCCTTTAGGGTTCAAATGGGCATTATTATGTAGGCAATTAAAAAAATTCACTTTCAATAAAATAATTAATGAC
>JANHFK010003942.1:2964-13575 GCA_036250565.1 Sibynophis collaris | reverse complement strand
AGCCGTTTTAAATAAATGCGTCTTCAAGGCCCGGCGGAAGAGGCGTAGGTTGACACAACACGTGTAGCAAATCAAGTTAGAGAACTAGTGCCTGCATATGCACAAGATACCACATTTGGTTTTTTTTTTTTTTGTGATTTATACATCATGCAAACCAAGGCGGAACTTTTAAGTTTTTTAAAAAAAAAGTACTCTATTGTCCAGGCAGACTGCAGAGAGCATCCTAAATTGGTGATTTGCTATGGGATTTGTTCAAAATATTTATTTTTGTCAAAACATCCTCCTCTTGGCCTATACAGATGGACAAATCCTGTGGTGTTTGGATAAAGAACAATACAACAACAGCTTGTTCCCATTATTCTCTAAAGATTGTGTTTTATGTTTGGGACACAATTCTGGAACAGGTGATGTCTTGTTCTGATCATTGAGACACTTGTACAGAACTAATAACGTTCAATATACTTCTTGTAATTAATGCATTTGGAAAACATTTTCAGTCTAGCATCTTATGAACGCAATGGTTTCGTTTTAACAAGGGAAGCAAATCAGGCTTCACAGTCTACCCAGGGACTTGTTAGACTCAGTCTTAAAAACGGAGGATTTTAATTCCAAGGATTGAGAGAATAGCACAATAACACAAGGTTGTGTTATTCTGTGCAGGAAAGCTGAGCCTCACATCAACTGGGCGCCTCTCAGGGGCTGCAAAATACAGAAAGGAGAGTTGGGGTGCCACTGGGTCCTGGAGAGGACTGAGGAGGAGACAGAGTCCTGCTGAATGAGAAATAAAACCCAAGGCCTGCAGGAACCTGGTGGGTGGGGGAAATGGACAGAGGGGCTGTGTGCAGTATTTCTGCTGTCCCTCTTAATGCCCAAAGAAGTGCTGCAGCAGCAGTATCTTTGAAATTGGGTCATAAGTAGCTTTTGGGGTGTCTGCTGTAAGTCGAGGATTCCCTCTACTGAACAATCATACATAAAGTTTTGAAAATACTTCAATTAATAAAAAGCACAGGAGGTGCTAGGCCCTGGGAGATGGAGAAAATCTATAGCAGTTCTGTTTGTAGATTTCCTTCGCCTAAGGGCACATCATCATCACATGAGTTGCAAGTGTAAAATCAAAAACGCATGCTTCGTAACAAAATGTGAGGGATTTTTTGTTTAAAAAAATATATTGAGTATATAAAAAATATACTCAAAATGAGTATATCTGGTTTACGTCCCTTTAAATGTAAATATATATCTTATTTGAAGATGAGTAATTAGTTTAAAGTAATGAAGGAAACATTTTGCTACTTACAATATCTTCTATTATTTCTTTGACTGCTGCTACAACTAAAATAAATAAGAGAGGAACCAACGTTGTATACCGTCCTGTTGGAGAAACATCTGGAATTTGCTAAAACATAAAAACAAAAGTGCATTTTAATATTAGTCGCATTAATTGTATGAAAATATGTTCAATAAAATGTGATAACAGCAGAATCCACTTAAACGCTAATGAGGAAAATTTCTCAAATAGGTAACTAATAATTACAATGGTTATTTCGATTAACTATTATCTACCCTAGTTACAATTAATTGTTTCTTAATAAACATTGTATATTTATAATAACCAAAAATGCATTCCAATACTGATAGTAATTTGAGTGTTTTAGGCATTACTAATCCATCTGTACTAAACTGTCAACTCAGGAGAAGTTTAATGAAGTTTAACTTAAATGATTTAAAAACTTGCCTGGCAATAAGTCTATATAAAATATTGATATCACTAATAGCCCATGTCTTTAAAAAAAAAATTACCCCAGAATTTTTATTTATCCCAGAATAAAAATGTGCAACGTAAAAATGTGTTAAATTTAATCTCATTATCCTTACAGCCTTTAATACAATAAATATTACAGTGTAGAACTAGAATGCAAAAAAAGGCTGACATGATATCAAAGAAGTGACATAACTTTCTAGCTGAGAATTTATTAGTCTTTTTACTAATACCCTAGTTACAATTAATTGTTTCTTAATAAACATTGTATATTTATAATAACCATATTATGTTCTATAGAAACATGTTCTATAGAAACACAGAGGCCAAAATATCTGCCCATTTACAAAGTTCAGTCAGGAGGGTTAAACTCATTATCACATGACAGATAAGAAAATACAGGAGTTGGTCTTTCCTATACAACAAATGCTTACATCATAAACACTCTTTATTATACTAATCATTACACACTGACAAGGAGAACTGGTAAAGCAACTTTCAGTTTAAAGTTTAGTGCCGCAATATATGTGGTTTGGAAAATATTGCTTACATTCTTTAAAAATGATTTGGCAAAAGTGCTTTGGACCTCACTTGAGTGAAATATCTCTTCATTAATCATTAAAGTGGGGTGCCTATTTTTTCTTCAGATTTTTGGGCGAGTCTGAGAAAAGAAGATGCTTTGAAGGAATCAACTCATTATAAATTGAATGCAACTCTTAAAGCATTTTTTCTCATAACCTGGTAAATATCAGGCTAAGTCCCTAATAAGTACCTCTGCTTCTGCAGGACCCAAAACACTTCTTAGGAATCTTTTCATAAGAAAAGTTAGACAATATATTTGTTTCTTTGTTCAATTTCCATGGCTGCCCATCTCAGTCAATTCAAAATATACATTATAGTTAAAAGTATTAAAAAAAGAGTTGAAAACAATAAAAACAATAAAATTGTATAGCTATATTGAGAGGGGAAAAAATAACCTTGCCCTAGTTTAAAATTTCACTCCCTAAGAAGTTCTAAGATTTTATCTGAACTTAAGGCATTGCATAATGAAAGCCTGCAATCACTGAGGACATTACAAACAATTTTATGACTTCTAACAATTAAATGTTACTGGAGGATAAAGGGAGGGAGGGAGGGAGGGAGGGAACAGAGCACTTACACAAGTTCTTACCTGAAGCAATGCAATGAAAAGAAAAAAGGCATTAGCAGCTCTCCTGAACTGGGAATAGAGAAACCTAGGCAGGAATGTGATAATGTTGTATTTTGCAGTGCTAAGAGAGAGGAATTAAAAACACATGGAATTAAGGGAAAGACATAAAAAACAGATAAAATATGCAATCAAGTACACTAACAGAGATTTTAAGAGCTAATGCAGTATTTGTATGTCTAAATACACATAACATCTTCCTCCTAGCCTGATGATCTCATCTGTCTGCAAGAAAACAGCCAAGCTCAGAGAGCATCAAGGACCATAACTTGTAATGAATCAGAGACATCCATGGATGAAGTTTAAGGACATACATGGTTAAAGGAAGCACAAGCACCACTCTTTCAATGTGCACATAGTGATATCACATATATACAACAAGTCAGAGCTAAGAATGCAGTGGCAGAATAGTGCTTTGACTTTCAATGAGAGTATGTAAGATAATTGAACAAAACTTTGGTTACAAATACCTGACATGATTGCTACAGAACTTAGAGAATTGTGGTTGATTGATGAATATAGTTCTCACTTCCTCTTGATCAGCTAATGAGGTTTTCTCTGAAACATCATCTGTCTTCTCATAACCTACAAAATATTAGAAATCTAATATGTACATTTAAATTCTGCAATGATTTAAATGAAAACAAAAAGCATTTTAAAACGTAAGTAGTGAGAAATACAAAAAACAATAGTACATACTATTATAGCATTTGTATTGTTAAATTAATCTTTTAAATTCCTATTTAAGATGATTAATTTTTTTTATCTTTCCCTGATCTGTTAATGACATGCTAAGGTAGCTTTTCTAGCTGCTCAAAGCATTTAAACTAAATATTTTGATTTGACAGAGAAATTAAATTTTATGTACTTTAAATATTACTTATTAATGTTACAATAGTTGCATCTTGTTCCTAGTTTAGTATACTCTGGTCAGGGACTTACTTGTTAAAAGTTTTATATGGTTGAAGCTTGCAACTCCCAAACATTTTCAGTTGTATAAGCCAAAAAACTTACAACAATGTACAGTTAAAATCAAAAATAAATGCCAAGGTAACTAAAAGCATTAAAATAAAAAGTGTCAATAATTTTAGTTATGGACAGCAACCAATATTAGGTAACATCACTCCTCCAAAGTCTTGTAGAATATCTTAATCTTGACCAATCATGGGTTCTTTTTATGCTACGTCCAATCCTTGCCTCTCTATTTCTTCCTCCTAAACCCTTCCTTCTTGTGTAAAAAAATACTTCTCTCTTCTAGCTGATTTTTGGCTGCTTTAGTTCAAACATAAAACACACCTTCCTTCTTCTCTCTCCCCCACATCCTTAACTATTTCACCGCCAAGCTTTTCTAGACAACTCTGCCTATTAAGGTTGTAATGTCTGCTACTATACTAGGAAGACTGTTGTACAGGGTGGAGACCACCAAAGAGACCACTGCCTCTGAGCCATTAATTTAATCTGTTGTGAATCAACTGATACTCAACTTCTTAAACTGAACCAGATTGATTGCTTCTACCAGGAAAAGGTGTTCCTCCAATTGCTTAAGTGCTTAAGCAAAGCACTTAAGCACTTTAAAAGTTAAAACTCACTTTGCATGCATTAAGAAACCTGCTGGAAGGAAGCACAGTACCTGGAATATGAAGCTGAATATGGGTATACTGTAACTGCTCTTGCCTGTCAGCTTGCAGACAGTTGCACATTACACAACTGTGGTTTCCAAGTGAACTCCAAAAGCAAACCCATATAGAGCACCTTGCAATAGTCTATCGTCATGGTGATAAGGCTTTGAGGTACAATCACCAAGTTCCCTTGCTTCGGAAAAGAGTTATAGCTAGAGTACGAAGTTGGGTAAAGGCCTCCCTGGATATGCCCCCTACCTCTTTACCAAATAATAGTAGTCCTGAGACTAGAACACTTTGAATCACAACCCTGCCTCCTTATAAATGGAGCAGAGAGAAAACCAGCTTTTTGTTGGGAAAACGGAATTCTGTTTTGTTAGGATTAAACGTCAGCTTTGTTTTCTCTCGTAGAGCTTTGTCCAGCTTCCAAATACCAGGCCAGGATACTATATCTAGTATATTTCCATTGTACTCCATTGTACAGGTAAATCCTCAACATACAACAGTTCATTTAGCAACTGTTCAAAGTTAGTGGCACTGAAAAAAGTGACTTATGATTGTTGCAGCAGCTCCATGGTCACGTGATCAAAATTCAGAAGCTTGTCAACTGACTTCTGTTTATGACGGTTGCAGTGTCCTGGGGTTATGTGATCTGCTTCTGCGATCATCTGACAAGCAAAGTCAATGGGGAAGGCAGATTCACCTAACCACCATGTTACGAATTTAACAACTGCAGTGACCCACTTAACAACCATAGCGAGAAAGGTTGTAAAATGGGGCAAAATTGACTTAATGAATGTCTCACTTAGCAACATAAATGTTGGGTTCAATAGGGGTCGTAAGTTGAGGACTACCTGTAGTTATGCAACCCTTAGCTCAACAATTAAAGATTGAGGAGTTTGAGTTCAATTAAGTAGTCAACAGAAAAGTGAAGAAATATTAATTTGATATGCTAGCAATGTTTAACTCAGGCGTCACTGAAGCATTAAAAGAGGAACTGAAAAATTTTGAAGCTGGTTTAGGCCTATGTGTTAATTTGTATGTTTTGATATTTTGTTAGAGAAAGCAGACAAAAAATAAGAAAAATACTAGATATTATTTTGTATAATAAACAGATTAGATATCTGCATACTGAGATTACAAACTACCAGAATAAATGGTTTTAAACTAAATTATATTCCATTGTGGACAGATACTGCCAAATGGTTAAAAAAAAGAATAATAAATCTGAATTAAAGTAGTACAATAATAGCTGTGAAAATGATGCTTCCTCTGAAACTTTGTGGCAGAAGGGGGTTTGTGCTACTGTCAGATAATTGATAAGCAGCTGAATTAGTGGGAAATTTTCAAAATTACAGTTTTGTAAAAGGATCCAAACATAAAAGCAACCTTCAGTAGCATGTAGAACTGGGAGAGAGATGAAATGTAATTTACATAAAACTCTCTAATAAGGACTATCAATACACCCTCTAGTCTCTAATAAGGGATCCTAAAAAGCCGTAAGTTAAAATTGAGGTTGTAGAGATAAATAACAGATCATACAACACTATATTTTAAGTACAAGTACTCCTCAACTTACAAATCACTGAAAAAAGTGACGTATGACCATTTTTCACACTTACGATCATTGCAATATCCACATGGTCACATGATCAAAACTCAGATGCTAAGCAACATGCATGGATTTATTATGGTTGCAGTGTCACGTGGTCATAGGACCTTCTTTTTAGAACCTTATGAAATGCAAAGTCAATGAGGAAGCTAGATTCATTTAGCAACAGTGTTGCTAAGTTAACAATTGCAGTGATTCACTTAACAACTGTGGCAAGAAAAATGGTGCATAACTCACTTAACTGTCTCACTTAGCAACAGAAATTTTGGGCTCAATTGTGGTCATAAGTCAAGAACTACCTGTAAAAGTATACAGTCTTTTTAAAAAGAAATTGATAACAGATACTAAAAGTGCAACTGAAATGACATTCTATGTCATAAAATAGAACATAAAGCCTTTTAGGCTTTTTGCTATCACCAACATTCTGAATCCTGATTTAAGCAAAAAAGTTTAGAGAGGCACAAACTTGGAAAAAACTAGGCTCATTCAACTTGTGGAACTTCTACAGGGATGAGAATCCTATTAGAAAAGAGGCTTTTTTCCTGTTGACTGTGAAATGAATTCTTGCTTCTTAGTTGGAATGATATAGTTTTAAAAAGTAAAATAACAGTACTAAGATTCTAACTGAATTCAAAAATATAACTTAAAGCAGGCAGAAAAGAACCAGAGTGGATCTGAGATCAGTAATTTATAAAAAAAAAATTGATGATGATTTATGGTACATTAATAAAACATGAGAGATAAATTGAGAAATTTAGAGTACAAAAAAATTGCCTTATAAATCTATTTTGTCACAAATATAAGAAATGTCACAGTAAATCATTCAAGCGCAATATAATGTTCCAGGCAAGATGACTATATATTAATACAACAATCATGACGAATCATTCACAGGATGAGTTGAAGAACTAAGGCAATATATATTTACCTATTGTCAACTTGGATATCGCAAATTCTATCACTAAGAAAAAATTATGGAATAATGCACCGTAGACAAAGCAATGATTAATTAGGAAATTAATTAATTAGCTAATTAGGAAACAGACAAAATTAGACTCACATATAGATCTGAATATGTTTATCAATTTGATAAATCCAAGAACTACTGGTAGAAATCTTCTCAAAGAATATGTGGAAAATATGAATACATATGATTCTCTTCTACCATAAAAATATGTATTTAAATATATTGAAACAGTGTATGTACAACTTCAGTTTGGTTATCAAAAATAATTTTATGGGCTGTGCAGGAGAACAATATTTATAAGAATGTAAAATAATATTAAAATATCTTTTAAGTTCTCATATATATGCACAGGCATAAGTTTGCATAGGTCATAGAATAAACAAGAGCAGGGTTGAAATTTATAGTAGCTTTTATAGTAGCTTAGCTTTTAGAATTTTATTCCTTACATTTGCATTGATAAAATGGGCATACAATACAACAGTAGTGGGTTTCTACCGGTTCACTCCGGTTCTTAGAACAGGTAGTAGTGGTGGCGGGAAGCTCCGCCCACCCGCCCGGATGTCATCATGGACACTGTGCATGCGCAGAAGTGCCACACACACTCCTGTTATGAACCGGTAGGGAAGGTAAGTGGAACCCACCGCTGCAATACAGGTAGTTCTTGACTTAGCACCATTCATTTAGTGACTGCTTCAAGTTACTGACAAAAGTGACTTATGACTGTTTTTCACACTTATGACCATTGCAGCATCCCCTTGGTCACATGATCAAAATTGGCACTTGACACTTGGCAACTTGCCTGTATTTATAACGGATGCAGGGCCCTGGGATCAATTGACTCCCTTTTGAGACTTTCTGACGAGCAAAGTCAATGGGGAAGTCAGATTCATTTAACAACCATGTTACTGACTTAAGAACGGCAATGATTTACTTAACAACTGTGGCAAGAAAGTCATAAAATGTGGCAAAACGTCTCCCCTAGCAACAGAAATGTTGGGTTCAATTGTGGTCGTAAGTTGATTTCAACATTACCTCCCTCCAAACCAATAGTAGATCATACTACATATAGTACTGCTGATACTATGCCACTACCTAAGCTAATCAATAAGGATTTTTTTCAATTACAACCCTTTGCAGATATTATACGATTAGTCATTTTAAAACTAAAGTTTCTGATAGGCACTCAAACTGAAAAGTCATTATTCAACAGTCACTGGATTTATTAAAGGCTACCTTTTCTTCCCTAAAGCATCAATTTGGCAAACAAACTCAGGTATCATATGAAGCAGAAGGGGCTGAAGGACAAAAGGCATTTAAAAGCTGCTTTTTAATGGGGATTATCAGAGGAGATCAAGGTTAAAAATCTCCACCCCCTGCAATCCTAATTACTATTGCTGTGGAAAGAGGAACCAGACTGTTCCTCCCACCAGCAATCTTGATCAAGAACAATGAAAAGGTTTTAACCTCATTCCCAGCTTCAAATTTCCTTCAGCAAGCATCACTGCTTTTTATTAGGGAAACTGCAGATACCATTAAACACATTCACAATGATTGTACACAAATGCAAAATGGAAGGGGGAACAATCATTTCTGTGGAGAAAATGCGTGGGAATGTAGGGAGATGCCCCTGTTTCTTTGCTTATAAGCTTCACTTCTTTCATAAAGATTGTTCGTCCCTGCATTAAGAAGCAAAAGGATGTTTCAAAATTACTTTCACATGATCTGATTTGTGTTTCCATCACTTTATTTCCTAAAACATGTGGCTGATACTTAGCTGAACTGTAAGAGGTTTTATGTGGCTTTCAGATAATAATCAGAATTTCCCAAGGCCTGCTATCTTGTAGCATTTGAAGAAAAAGAAAACTAGATACAGGTAGTCCACAACTTACACCAGTTCATTTAGTCACTGTTCCATGTTACAATGGCACTGAAAAAAATATAACTTATGACAATTTTTCATATTTACGGCCATCCCCTGACCACATGCTTGGCAATTGGTTCATGTTTATGATGGTTGTCGTGTCTTGGGGTCATGTGATCAGGTGTTGTGACCTTCTGATGAGCAAAATCAATGGGGAAGGCAGACTCACTTAACAAGTATGTTACTCATTTAACAATTGCAATGATTCACTTAACAACAGTGGCAAAAAAAGTCACAAAATGGGGCAAGAGTCACTTAACAAATGTCTCACAGAAATTACATGCTCAATTGTGATCATAAGTTGAGGACTATTAGTACTGGCCATTCAGCCCCAAAGCTCCTTGTGGCTTCCTACTTTCACAGCAATTTCTTAAAAACAAGAAAATGCTATATAGCTTTGTCCTTCTGAAAGAAAAATCTGCCTGAGTTACAAGTAACTTCTGATCCCATTTGCTTTCTGAGTAATCTTTGTATCCTATTCCTTTCAATGGCCAGGCTCACATGATTGATAAGAACAGATGGAAGCAAAGTTTATTAGCCTCACTGCTCACGAAGAGAAGAAAATTAATAGAACATGCCCAAATGGCATTTTTGTAAAACTAAAAATAAATGATGAGTATGTGCATTTTATATTTCACAAACAGCTTTATTTCTTTTTTAATTTAGAGTGGTAAAACAAAGGAAAGCACGTTATTTAAAATACTGTATTTAGTCGGGTTCACAGAAATGAAACCGAAAACTTACAACCATTTATTCAGATGCATTCTTTCCATAGTAATACACTCAATGCTACTTATATAATAAACATTAGGTACTAACACTAATAACTAGTAGGAAGTCATTAGTAAAACTAATAAACAGAATATTTTGCTCTCTGCTGAAAATTTTAAATTATATATTAGTTTACAAAGTCTAATAAACGTACTGTACTTATATTAGTACTAATTAGATTTATTATCAGAAATGATTTATGAAGATTATTTTCAGATATTAATATCAAACGTTTCAGCCATATATTAATATACTTTTACACAATTATGTAAGCATATTCACATCTTTTAATACTGTAATGATGGCTGTAGGTGTTTATCTGATTAATGCTAAGAAATATTACTTCTATGCAGAAAAAGGGATACAACAGAAATATTTACAGTGGAATAAAGCATAACAAAAGCTTTTATCATGTTTTGCTTAGTGCTGTATTACAGCAGTTATATACAGAACTTTCTCTTTCTTGCATCAGCAGAACAAAAAGAAAGCAACCTTCACTTGCAGATGAGCTGGCTATAAAAATAAACTTCACGTTAGGAACTCTTAATTGTGTATTTCAGACATACAAATTAGTATAGTACTTTTTTTGACAAATTGAACTTGTACTGTCAAAGTGGAATGCTGGAATTGAACAGGATTGAACTGTTCATCAATTTCTTATTTACATTAAGAAAAATTGGGTTGGATTTTTAAGTTTTGCCTACTAAGTTCCAAAAATTGGGGGGGGGGGGGGGGGGAAAAAAATTAAAAAAAAAACC